>VZRL01006038.1:478803-712637 GCA_013397895.1 Origma solitaria
TTTTTTTGTTAGGTCACCCTCTTCTCATTCAAATACTTCCTTAAAACTCCTTTCTTTTTGGTAGATTATTGATGCTTACTCATATTTTATGCATACAGAGAAAGCTGCCACATCAGACCACTAAATACAAAAACTCAGAGCAACTGCGGAACAGAAGAATTTCCTTTCATTAAATCCAGACCAAAACTGAAATTCAGTGTGCATGTGGGTACAGGGAGGAGGAGAACGTCCTAGCAGGAAGTTGTATAAAAGTTATGCATCATATATATACAATTCAGGGCTAAAATCTGTTGTCTTTATCCAATTTCAAATAACAAATGTAATAGTTCTAATAGGCTTTGCCATAAAATTAAGCTAAGAGGAAAGATGAAGAAAAAAAATGGCAGAAAATTAACATTATCCTACAAAAAAAAGGCAGGTGGACTAAAATGCAGGCTCCACAAAACAATCTGTTAAAATACTCACTTATTTTTTCCCAGGAGATTAAAGTATCCATCTTGCATGTGGAATCATGAAAAATGTAAAATTCTTCACAATAGATTTCAACAAATTAACTCACACCTTCCAAGTTCTGGATAAATGCCTTAACTAAACAGCCAGTTTTCTCCAATATCTTCCTATTTCCCATATTACCTTACATATACATGCTCTAGGTACAGTATGTATTCCCTGCATGACCATCTGTGCACTTTAAAAGGTCCAAATACTGAGGTGGGTTGGTTCCTTTTTTTTTTTTTTTTAATGTAAGAGAATATTCTAAATGTTTATATTAATGATGTACTGGAATTAAATTATTAGAGTTAATAGATTTATTTTTACAGGAGTTTGATATTAGTATCTAAGCAATTAACTGATACTTCAAGAATCATTGAACTGTTTTCTATAAAACAGTGAGATTTACAGTGGATATACCCCAATATAACACCAACAAAATAAGGCTTAGCCACTCACTTTAAATTATGTACTTGTAATATTCCAATAATGTTCTCTAAAATTAACATTGACTGCTATTTTGTCAGTTACTAAGCTGATAAACAATACACTTCTATTCGCAAGGAACAGAATGTAACCCAAGCACACAGTCAACAGACTTTGTCTTTCAACAAAATCCAAAGCACTAAACAAATATACACAGAAACAACAATGCTACCTAACTCTTCTCTTCTTAAAACACACTTTCTTTCCTCTCTTGAGTGTACACAGAAGCAAATTAAACTTTACATGAAGTAGGTGTGAATTTTCATGAGTTTTAGACAGCTGAAAATTTGGCAGCAGCAAAGACAGAGCCACCTATGGAGGTCAATCCTGATCTTGGCTGGTGTGGCCCATTGTAGACATGTCTTTCCATGGTTTTTCTACCTGTGCCAGACCCTACACTGCACAGGGAATGTAAACAGGGGGACCGAGGATGTGGATTCAAAATACTAATTGACATAAGTTTGAACAGATCTCTTGAAATGAGATTACACACTTAGTTAAATCCCTCTTTCACCTTCCCTCTGGTGAGGGTGTACCTTTGAATAACGAAACCACAGCTAGGCAAGCTTTTTTTTTTTGGTTGTTTTTTGTTTTGGTTTGGTTTTGGGGTTTTTTTTGCTTTTTTTTTTCCTTAAAACTCTATAAAATATTTCTTATTGAAGAAATAACATCTACATTTCTTTGCGCTTTGTCGTAAAAACACATTCTAACTTTTGCTTTTAAAATGATGCTTATGAAAACATGAACATTTGAAAATACTTTTCAAAATGTACACTGATGACATTAGATGTTAGGGCGGTTTATTTTCCTATACGAATTTTTGTGTTAATTTTTGTGTAAAGATGGGGGTAAATGATCTTCCTATTAGTCCCCCACAAAAAGAGAACACACACACAAACTTTCACCAGCAAATACAAGATTTTTTTTCTAATGTGTTTTAAGTATGTTTTAAAACCAGGATCTTCTTTATTTATTCTAGAAAATACCTAGAAGCCTGCTTGTGGTGAAAAGCTGGTGAGCAGTCAATCACCACCATAGCTTCCACATTTTCTTCTGTGAGCTCAAGCACTGTGAGCTCAAGCACTGTGAGCCAGCCTGAAGTTGCAGAGGTATAAACCAAGAAAACCCAATAAAACAAAGTGAGAAAGCAAAATACCAATGTTAGTCCTCCCTGTTCTCATGTCAGGTGCAGGACTACCCAGGGTGGAAGACCAAGCGAGAGCAAACAAGTCCACGAGCAGCTTCACCACTGCATCTAACGGATAGATGCAGAATTTATGCAGGATATGCATAAACAGAGTCTCTCTACTCCACCTTCTGATCAAGATTCAGAATCTTTATTTCAGTGGTGATGTCCAGTACCTCTAATGTAACTGGAAGTTTCCTCTGCTATGATTTAGGTCTGGTTTAAACAAGAGAGTTTCAGGGATAGACACAACAAACGGTTTCATTGCTTTTTCATTCTCTCTGTTGTCATTCCCCCTCCTCTGTTGGGGCTGGTGAGGCCCTGCACCTGTAATGTATCAGTTGTGTTTGCTCAGCAAACAATGTCCTAGCCTCTGCTGGCATTTCCCTCCTTTGCCTTAATTTATCCAGCATGGATTGCAGAGGTGACCAAGACAGAGGCACCTGTGGCTTCTGGCACCTGTGCTGACAGTGTCCTATAGGTACCCCAGGCACACCTTGATTGTGTTTTCACAATTCTCCAACTCAGCTAGGTGTAGGAGGGCATGAACTCGTTACATATGGTGTTAGATTTGCTCCTTTTTCATAAACAGGTCTCCTTTAGAACAATTAATAAAGCCCAATGTGCTGTCTCTTTCAAGTCACACACTCCTCTATGTTTCCACTCACATGGCAATATATTTTCTTGCAGGTTTGGAGAAAGAACGTTTAAAAAAAAAAAAGAGAAAGAGAACTAAATCAGAAATCTAGGTTTAGTTCAGACATCCAATAAGTACTTATTTAAATTTATTACATACCTATTTATCCATGAAGATCTGAAGCTTCTTGAAGACTAAAGAGCTTGGAAAGTTTAACATTGAATGATATACACATCTGGCACATTATAACTTCCTACTGTCAGAGGTCCTGCGTGATTTTTAACTTCTGCTATGCTGACCAAGCAAGATCAAAAAATCTGCCACAGTGCAAGGAAAACATCCTCAATAGTTGAGTATTCTCCCATCTTTAAAGCTCTTCCTAAGTGCAAGGCAGTTCTGAATCTTTTACGATTTATTACATGAAGTAATTTCAAATGGATTCATTAAATTATCTCAAAATTATCAGCTCAAATCAATATATATTTACAGCAAACAGTGGCAGGCCTGGGGAACAAGGAGAAGGATGGACAGCAAAGCTGGCTCTATAAAGTATGAAAGAGTAGGTAGTTGAGGGATTATCATCTGAAACAGCTGATATAGCAAGAGGGGAGGAGATGACCCAGAAATTGGGTCTTGCAACATCTGATGGTCATCAAACATTTAGAGCTGTATGGTGGGTGTTCAACTCGGAGCGATTTGCTGCAGCAAAATGTTAGAGAATTCTGTTTTTCACATCTAGAGGAATACTAAAATCTAACATAGGAGACAGCAAACCCTGGAAAGGTAATTTAGGCTTATTCCCTCTGGATGCTGCTTTACGGCCAGCTGGTCTCCAGATCTCTCCTGTGTCAGCAGCAGTACAGCAGCCACTACCAACTGAAGGGACTGATTCCCTCTTCCCTGGGGCAGGTCCACGGGAGGTGACAAAATCCTGCCAAGCTACAGGGATGCTTATCAGTATGGCTGAACACATCACCCAGGGAAGATTTGTGTCACAGGGCTCTTGAGGGTTACTGACAGGGATCAGCTTCGTTATTCATCTTTGGGGACAACTTCAGGAATCTCTCCTCATGAAGTATCTTTAGGAATTTCTGTGGTAGCAGAGATTCTATAAGCCTGTGATTAAGGCACTAACGAGTGAAGTTAAAATTGGACTCAGAGGTACAGTAGGAAACAAGATTAGGTGATAAATCACCTCTTATTGCAAATTTTAAAAAAGAAATGAAAGAAAGAACAAAATTCAATAAAGTGGCCCAACTAGCTAAAAGCTTGAACAAACAGGAGTGATAGGCCAAGAAATGGTTGCATCCAAAATGCATCAGTCAAAAAGGGCATAAATCTAAGAATTTAAAGTAAATAAATGGGACTAAAAGTACACAAGATTTTAAAATTAAATCAGAAAATCATGTGTTTAATTCTGAAGGGAACAGTGTGTGCCAGAATATTGAGTTATACATTGCTGTATTGAAGAGTAGGTCAAGATCTTATCAGCTCTATTATGAGGAATGTCAATAAAAGGCTGTGTGATGATAAAATGTTTAATTAAAAATGAACATTGTGCAACAGATGAACTCTTTGTATTATACAGAAAAAGGAGTCAAATGTATTGTGTTCTCCAAGTTACAAATGGCATTAAATCATTTTCCCTCCATCAAACATTCTTATCACTATGAAATCTTGTATAAAAATTGGATTTATTTATATTACATTATTTATGAATTAGTTTAAGTCTATACCTACAGGATACTTCAAATACTTGAACATCTGGGACAACTGTGCTGAGAAGAACATGAGGGTCTTGTTTTCTTGGTACTCTTTCAGGTGAAAAAGTGGTTTGCTTTGGCAAATTAATTAACAAAGCAAAGGGTTAATACTGGTTCAATCAGTTGATCCAAAAGTAATGGGAACTAGCAAGATTGAATATTTTGGTTTATTATTTGTATAATGTACTCAACATGGCTGCCCTAAACACCTCTCACAGTTCAGCAGAGAAGGTGACAGTGACGCCAGAAAGAGCACAGGGAACTAAATGCAGCAACACCCACGGCAGACAGACATCATATTTCCTCCCTGGTGAAAATACCTTACCCCCATCCCCTCTGCAATGTTACCCACCTTAGACATGAGGCAGGGTCAGAGCCAGGATACTTCTCTACGAGAGTAATGGCAAGGGAATTCAAGATGGAAAAGATGAGTTTTACACAGTTTTAAAAGTAGGATGCACAATGCAGGGGGCAATAAATGGTAAACTAGCACCATGAGGCTAGGCAATAAATGGCTTGATACCTTCATGGTCCTCCTTCCTGGCATAACTTTGTGTAACAAAGCATAACAGAACATTCATATGGACACTTGGGCCTGAGCATGCAGAAGAGAAGATTTTTAAAATCGCTGCCCCTCAGCTTCAAACCTCCAACAGAGACACTTGGGCATACAGATGCATATGGACACATACACTGCATAAACTGTGTATTTATTAAAACCCAGCCTGGACTGGGAGAGATTTCTAATGAAAAACATTGTAAAATTCCTAAAACAAGGTTCACCAATAGAATGAAACTTCCAATAGGAGCTGATGAACCTGAGATACTGAAAGAGAGAAATGAGATATTGGATGAGAGCACTCAGTATTTCATATCTCTCCCTTTTCCAGAAGCAATTAATACTTGCATTAAGAAAAATATATCAAATATCAGAACGTCAGAAATTGCTTAGGTGTAGCATTTATGTTTTTGATAATCAAAATTTACCTTCATATGTCACACAACAATTTTAATATACTCTTATGTCTGCTCTACACAATAAGTAGAATACATTAGAGCAAAGAGCTCCACTGATCAGCTGATAGAAAAGAAATATTATGTAGAAAATAAGAATTCTTATGCCCTTTAGTCAGAGGGTTTGTAAATTACCTGTGGGCAGTACATGCTCCAACAGTGGGAGCATGAAAGTGTCCTACTAAAGCAAGAATAATACTAAAGTACATCTTTTCACCCATGGACAAAGATAAGCTTATCAAATCCAAAGTGTTAGTAAGGGGAAAATCCACAATATGTGCAAGGAAAGAATTTACAATCATAGAAACTGATGATATTAAAGAGCTATTAAGTGATCTAGTCTTTCAGAGTTAAGCCTTGTTTCTTGAAGTTCTTGTATAATAGTATCTTACCTATAGGATTGCTACCCTATCCTTTGGTAATTTTTTCTGAAGTCCTTTCTCTTTTCATCAATACTATTTCCTGAGAGTCAGTCTGTAATTACCCCTAACAATACTGTCATATTTAAGGATACAAAAATATAGGTACAGAAACATGTTTTCCTTTGAGCATAGGATCCTCCAAATCAAGTACAAATAAACTTCAATAAGAGAGAATTATTACCTAAGAAGCAGATTTAGGAGCAATATTAAAAACTAAGTCCTTAGAGGAGGTCTAGTTAGGGGCATGAATAGAACAAATCTTTCACCAAGAGCCAGTAGAGATTCCCAGGGTCATGGCCTAGTTGAAATTAAGAGAAAAACTCCTACTGATTTCAATGGGGCCAGGATATGGCCCCCATATTTTATCCATAGTATATCATCACAAATGTAAACTACAAATGAAGCATCATGAGGTGAGGTGCCTATAATTCCTAATGTTTTCATCTACTGTAATAGCCAAGACCTCTCCCTGAACTCCAACGGAGGCAAATTAGTTCCACATGTCAGATACCGACAGTAATATTTTCCCTTACACTTGGTACACAATGAGAGGATGCAGTGCAGCATACAGTAATTAATACATTTCTTTTTGTGAAATAAGGCATGGCAGAACAACTCAGAAAATTTGTCACTCACTTGAAGGTGGTGAGTTGCTAGCCCATGAAGAGTATAAGTAGGAAAAAGAATTAATGGAAAATCAGATTAATTAAACCCCCCTTTACTGTCCAACACCTTCCTAGTTGTTGCCTTGCTTCATTTCGACCCTCCTTTCCTTGCAGGTCTCCAGGCACCCCTGAATTCCAACACCACCTCTGAATCTGCGATTACAATCTATCACAATCCAAACTGAACCATTTTTTACCGTTTCCTGAAAGAGAAATCTAACATATAGGATAGGACTCGTGCATTTTGCATGCCCTACAGTACCCTGCCAAGGGCTCAGCTGCCATTCCAGATGGTTGTGGGTCTATTGCAGGTTTTGTGTCATATTTACCAGTCCATGTTTAAGCAACAAACTCTCACCTCAATATGTCTTTTAGCTCCAGTGAGAAAATGGTAAAGGAGAACCAAGGCCATTAGGCAGTATCTATTCATTGCACTGCACTTTGACCAGAGATTATGTCCATTAATAATAATAATAATAATAATAATAATATTGTAAATAGTATGTAAACCTTTCTCAAATCACTCTCACTAAGCCATTCTGTTAGGAAACAACCTTGGCTATGGAATGCTAACTAAGATATGCTCTTTCTGATGACACACGCACAGGGACTACAGATTATACCTGCAGTCACAGGTTAACAGTCACAAAATCCCGAGTGTTTTGGAACAAAACTGTGAGATGAATGAAAGCTCACGGAAAATTGTAGCCCACTACAACACTTGAACCCATTAATAACTCTGATGGGTAAATACCAACACAGAGGAAGCCACAAAAACCAATGAAAAGTCGAGGTGAAGTGAAAGACTTGGAAAACCTGTTTGGTGTCACTTATATTAAACAGAAAAGTAACTATGAAGAACTTCATGAAGCCTTGTAGAAAAGAATGAAACCTACCGTATTCTGAGAAGCCTCTTCCCTTTGCCAGTACTATTCAGTGCTGCATGTGGCATCACTCAGAGTGGAGCATCACAGCAGACAGAAGTTGACATCTATGGAAAATGCTACTTTCCAGTCCTGTAAAATAAAACCAAATCACAGCTCTTTCAGAAACAAAGACTCTGTAAAAACCCTGCACTGTATAGTTCTGAGATTATCTTAATTCAGATCATCCTTGTTAAGTCTGATGTTTCACAAGGATGAAAAAAGAATTAGAAAAACAACAACAAAAACGAATGAACAAACAAACAAAAAAACCTCTCCCCCCGCCTCAAGCTGTCAAACTGGACTTCTAGAGTTCAAGCCATGCTTTTGTGGCTTTTGTCTATAAATATAATAAAGTGCCTTTCTTTGAAAAATTGATTTTCACCATTTAGAAGCAGAGAGTTTATAACAGTTTAGAAGTCAACAATAAAGAGAAGTAAACATTTATAAGCTTTCTTGTATTTGCCAAGTATCCAGTATACAATAGAATGTTGAATACCATGGTAACAATTTCAAAATATCCCACAGAACCATTTATACTGAAAAACTAATCACCACATTGTCAACTAGACTATTGCCCTGAGTGCCACATCCGGTTGTATCTTGAACACCTCCAGGGATGGTGACTCCACCACCTAACAGTAGAAGTGTGAAGATAAGCACTGCAGGATTAGAAAAAAGTGAACTAAAGAGATCTATATTGGTCAAATCGATGGTCATGTAACTGGAATTTCATTAATTTTCCAGATAATGCATTAACCATAGTGGAAACTGACTTCTGGTCCTAAATCCACACTGACTTGTATACAATCAATATGGACATGCACAGAAAGGGAAACTGGAGAGGGAGGAGCTGATTATTTTCGTGCAAGCTGAGACAACAATACAAACCCACTTTAAAATAATATACAAAAAGCATAAACATTATCTTCAGGAATTCCCTTTTCACAAGATATTCAGCCGAATTCAAGATAGTTTGTAAACATGAATAACTTCAATAGAGTGACAATCAAGCTTACAAGTGACTAATGCAATATTCTGTTGTATTAAGTACAAATTACTTCCTATCTCTTTGTCTGGAATAGCAGAACCCAACTAGCACTCTGTTTTACTTAAAGGTATGCAGACCACAGCTGAAATATATCATTTTAAGACAAAAGAGAATATCTTGCACAAACTGTCTTTCAGAGCTTGTAGTTCTTCCCATGACTGAAGACAGAAAATAAATATTTTTCAATAATCTATTTGAAGAAGTTTGTTAAGCAAGTACCTACTGGCAGAGTAGAAATAAAATATTTTTCCTTATAATTGATGTATCTGAGATTAAATAATTATTTCTACAAGATAAATTTATTTTTCAGTTGAAAGTAATTCATATTTTAGGTATGCACAAATGCAAAGCAAATGATCCCAACATAATATACATCACTTTCATGAATCTCAAGTGTCAAATTATCACAGAATCATAGAACGGCCCAGGTTGAAAGGGACAAACTGCCATGAAATAGCCCATGGCCTGCTGCCTCCACACTAAGATAAAAGTTAAACAAAATCTTCAAGCTCTGCTTAAGAATTCCACGGATTGAAGCATTTGCTAAAGGAAAGAGGCAGTAAGGTTCTGCTCCCAACCACAGCCTGCCTTCAAACTGCCTTGTGACCCCATCCTGTATTAGTGGTTCTCTTGGAGAGGGGAACCCTCAACACCATGTTCTCTGGGCTGCATCTTCTGAGCCAGTCCCCAGACCAGCACCTGAGGGATAGAGGCTGGGATTTTTCCAAAGTGTGCAGAAAAGAAAGGAAGATCACAGGTCTGTCCAAAAAATGGCACATAAAATGGGGAAAACTGGGTATTCTGAAAAATACATTAGGTGAAGTTCTGAACAGCCACCACTGGTTGAACAGGTATTAAAGTGCTCTTGCTCTTTTCCAAGAGTCAATGCAAAAGAGCCTACGAAGTGGCATCAGCAGAGCTTGTGTTTCTGAGGAGCAAGGTTTCACTGACAGAGGGTAGTGGGATGCTTGGATTTCATCATCTACTTTGCTTTCCACATAAATTTTTTCTTATCTAGGTTTACAGAAGGCAGATACTATGATAGGATGGTGGTATGAACAAAGAGGACAAAGAGTATTCTGTTTGATTTTAAGGCACAGTCAGATTTTTGTCCAGCAAAAATTAAGGATTGTAGAAAAAAAAACTATAAAGTTTTAAGAAGTTTACAATCCAAATGCTGCAACTTAGCACACTCAGATTGTGAAAATAGCATTTTGTGCGAATTAATAGCTGCTCACTTATATTTTTGTAAATTGAAACTTCAACTCCTCCTTTCTGCTCTTTATTTTTAAAATAAATATCAATTTCTTTCACTGACCAAAATATAGATAGCTAAAGTACTAGTCTTGATCTTCAAAGAATCTGGGGGTAATTTGAAAAGATGTTGGTAGTCCCAAATATTTAGTAATTTTTGGAATGAAGCTCACAAATAGAATTCTGAGTTTTTCAAGCATTAAAAAAGAAATTCCTATGTGTGCAAGTTTGCCCTGAGAAAGGTCACTTCTCTCACATCATTAAGTCAGAAACATAAGTGCTGGGATTCCTTCCTAAAGGTGTTTGAGATGGTGTGACAAATGGAAAAAAATAGTAAACAAATTATATATGGCATAATTTCTAGATATATACTTGATTTTATACCTACCATAGTTGAAGGAAACAAAAAAAATTGACTTTCAGAACTATGCCTGATGGGACCTTTTTTTCCCTTCTTGCAAAGAACTTCAATGTATCTATTTGGGAGAGGATATTAACTATCTAAATACATTTATTACCTCTTTAGCCTTTGTATTTACTATGTTATACTTAATGGCTTATTGTTATCATTACTATGGTTTAAAATTAAGAACAATAGCAAAGAAAGAAATGGTTTTTTGCTGAACAGAAATTAAGTGGGAGATTAACAAAAGAAAAAAAAAAGTCTGGAAAACTCATTCTGCAGACCTGGGATCTATTTCCCTTTTGAAAACATCCTCAGCAATTGCCATTTGTTGCCATTCAGTTTTATGACAGCACATTATTGCAGAAAATAAAGTTTGAAATAAATTTGAAATTAATTTTTCACCAGCCACACTTCTAGCACAGAGCATTTGTCACCCTAGCAAATGTGTACTAGAATTATTCTTCATATTGTACAAGGTTTCCCCAGTAGCTTCACACCAGAGCAGATCACAGAGAATTATCAGATTTATTATCTCTTTATTGATATTCCTGAGGCATTTGGATGGATTGATTCGGATGTGCTACTCCTTGGACATATTAGATAGATTACTTAACAAATTTCCGAGCAGCTGCCCGTGACCAGGTCAATATCTCCCAGGAAGTTCCTGCTCACAAACACCCATCACTTGCCAGGAGCATGTCTGTCCTCTGATCTACAGCTGTTGTCTTGTGATACACAAACCACAGCACAAACAGAGGAAGTTAAGCACCTTCATCTTGCCTTTTGAATTTAGACTATATTTGGGGCTTAATAACAAGCCTCTTTGCATAAATGCGGTAAAAGATCTCTATTATTATAGTGTTATCTAATCATCAAAAGGAAATGTTTCTTGAGAGACAAATCATTCTTATATTACTACTTTTTGCTTATAAAAATGCCAACTGACAAGATGGACCGTTTTCTGCAGCATATCTTAATTTGAACTGTGGAGTAGATCAAATGGAAGAACAGTTAGGAATTTTTTAAGTTTCTACGCGATAGAATGGTGATGGACCTTCTGGCTTACCACAGCAGATTCACAGCCAGGCACAGTTGTTTCCTATCATTAAATGCATCCCATCTCCTGATGGGAGAATACTGTCCTCCCTGCAGACCTCATCCTACTGCTTGGCAATGATGGGCTGTTCCTATTTTACCATTACCCAGGAACCTTTACACTCTACAGGGACCAAGGCTGTTTTCTGACTAGGACTGTGCATTTCTAAACCTGGAGCTTGACCCTCAACTCACCTCCCAGTCATTCCATAGGAGTGACCCAGCACAAACATCCTGAAATCCCAGGATGGCACAGGAGGCTGAGCTACCTCACAGCTGCCAGTCGGATTCCCAGGAGGCCAAGAAAGCTGGAGCTGGGATGTTGCTGTACGCTCCCACGGCCAGGGATGGAAGAGCTTGGATCAGCTTAGGGAAAAGGGTGAGGACTCCTCCTCCTTCTCCTCCTTTCTGTCCTTCAGCAATACTCTAACAAAAGGTTGGATGGGACAGAGGGAGGAAGGAAAAGAGGGAGATGGGAAGGAAGGGAGGGAGGGAAGAAGACAGTACAAAAGTCCTCGGCATGCTTATCAGGTCACTGTCTCCAGTTAGGCAATAGGGAATACTAAGGACATGATTTAATTCTACCCCTCATACATTTTGCGTAGAACTGTAGGAGGGCACCTTTATCCAGGAGATGGTGTAGAGGGGCCTGATTTCAGCAGTGTTTCCTTCCACCTCACCATTTTTACTTTAAAAGTCATACTAACCATGGAAGAGAAAGGGCAATGCTGTTGGCTCATTCCTACAACTCTTTTTTTTTTCTTATTTTAAACAGAGAAATAGATTATTTGACCAGTTCAGACAGTATGATGGTTAAGCCATTCCTTTCCTGTGAATGAAAAGGTCAATCCACACAAACCCCTTTCCAAGAAAATGCTCCAACTGCTATGGCACATCTTGGTACTGAGGAGCTGCTGCCCACGCTGTGAGCATTTCAACTCTCGTTTGCCTCTGTGGTTTGAATGCCTGGCTGGGGAGTATCTCCCACATTTGTCTCATCTGAAACAAAACTGGTTCACATGTTCCAAAACCTGAAGCAGAATAATATATTATTTTTCCTGCAAACGTGTTTTGCGTGGATCCATGTGAGCTGCTTCTGAAGTTGAGAAAGACTATGGATAACCCAGAAGCCCTAAGAGTCAAGGACTTGAGAAAGGTGGCTGAATTATTGGTCATATGATAGTAAAAGTGAAGGAAACAAATATACTCAAAAAATTTTATTCACTGAAGGTATTTTTCCCAGAAAATTTAGACTGATTAACTGAATATAATGAGATAAAATAAAATAGTGACTATTAAGTTAACCTGAATATTTTCCAGCATAACTCAAGATAACAGTCCAAAGACAATTTTAGGTATCTCAAGAGAGACAGAGATGGCAAGTACTTTTTCTGAATAGAAAAATGTTTTTCAGTAGAGTTTTCACATCACAAATCTTTTCCAGTGAAAAGAGTTCTCTTATCTAAATTGTGCAACTAACAAAAAGAAAAAGGTTATGAAATCCTTAACACATGGTCTTTTTCACTGAATTAGATGGATCCTAAAGACAAGCAAGAAGAAAAATTGAACAAAATTTACTCATTACGACTTACTTAAAAGCTCCTCTACAAAGTTTTCTAAGAATTCAAAGTTTACCTGAGAATGTTTCATTTCTTGTTATCCAAACCCATGTATTTCTGAAGAACTAGAAATTTAGAATCCACAATTCACTGCTTTCAGTGGTAAAAGAACAACAGATCCAACCCATGCATGCTGGGATTTTCAAGGAAGCCTGAGGTAATAAAGTGTTCAAATTACTTTTAAATTCTATGGGAGTGAGACTTCTAACTCCTTAAGGCTGTTAAAAATTATATCTTCCAATATCTTGGAACCAAAGAAATTAAAATTTTTATAAACCATTTGTGAACTAGTAACTATTGATTATTTAATGGTTGATTAAACTTTCTTACTAACAGCCTCCAGAATTTCACAGTAAGAACATTAGCACTCATATTTCTATTTTTCATAAATGTCAATTCTGTCTGACATTGTGTGTTATTCAACATGAAAGATATCTGGAAAATAATCCTGCATAGCAGTATGATATGGCATAAAAGTGAGCCACTGAATGCTACCAACAATGAACCAGTAAAAAAATTAGTTAAACAAGTAAAAATATGAACATTTCTTAAGAACTTATTTTATAAGGCAGAACTTCTCCATTTTCAGAATAGAAAACAAAACTGGTGATTCAGATCTGCATCCCTGCCCTGGTCATGCACAGTAAGAGGCAGGAACAGGATGGGATTCCAGTCCATCAGCTATTCCAGGATGGCTTCTCCTATTCCCATAAAGTACACCCTTCATCCATGTGCTACGCCAAAAGGCACGAAAACCTTGCTCCTGTTGCAATGAAATGCAAAAGCAAAATTTAACAGCATGAAAATATTTTGTGAAACTAAATTCTTGGCTTTCAGCCAGCTCTAATGATTAGGACATGACCTACGATCAATATTGAGTGACTAAAGTCTAATTCTTGAGAAATGCGCTCCTTGCATTGCCCCATAAAACAAGTCCAGGGCCAGCTCCCCTCCTGCCCAAGGCAGGGATAGTCCATCCTTGACTTTTCCTTTATTACTGAGCCAGCAAAAGACGTTTTAATCAACACTTCTGAAAAGCTTTTAGTCAGCTGTAAACCACTTTTACAGCTCCTAAAACCTGAAGTTTCTGGTTGGAAAAGTTTCGTGCTTATATGGGATTATGCAGCAGGAGATTTGGTGTGAATAGACCTCACTGGAAAGTTGCGTGTAGTTCTTCAATTAATAATTTTGAGAGATGGGAACACCTAGAATGTATGAAGCTTGGAGATTTCTCTATACAAGCCCTAGAAACCGAAAAAGAAAAACATGTGTTTGGTCTAATGATAAGCAAATCTCTAACAGCAAATAAATTCTAGTATTGCACTGTAAAAATAAAGAACAGCACTACTTATTTGCATGTCTGGTCAATTTTATTCCTTTTTTAAAATATGGAGAAATGAGGGGACTGGAAAACTGCAACTTTCTATCACTAAAACAATAGGTATTAACCAAAGGCAAAATTCCCAACATATGTGTACCCTGCCTGCATATGCCTTCATTGCCTTTGTTTCTCCTGCAGGGCACACTGGTTTGGTCCTTCAAAAATCTCTCTTGCACGAGACCTGAAACCCTCATTGAACAAGATACAAGCAGAAAAATGGAAAAGGTCTTAAGAGGCCAAATACAATATATCAAAATGTGAAATGCTCCAAGTTTATAGAGCAAAGTAAACACGTTACAATATTTGTAATCAACATAGGGAGTCTTTTATCGCTTTGCAGAAATCTACGCCAAGAAAAAATTGCAGCTCTTTTATTTTTTAATGACGCAGCATGCTGTTAATTTGGGTATAATGCCAAAAAGCTCCACAGTGTTATTCAGGAAAGAGTTGTCTAGAAACCCCTCAATGTCTTAGATAAAATTGAATCTGAATGGCTAAACCAATTTGAAAACAAATCAATTTAAAACTAATTTTATCCACAACATGCAGTTTTTTAACAAACATCTTTCACTACAGTAGAGCTACTAGTGACATCCTTAAGCCAAATACATTTATTCTGTTCCTGACGTTGCATACAAAACAGGAACACCTTTCTGGTACTACTTAGGCTCCAGAGAAAACAAATGCCTGAATTCTTCCTTCCTCTTTTGTTGTCTCATTCCTGTGATTAAAAACAAAGTCCTCCTCACAGCTAGGCACACACCTTGGAATTTCTCCTGCCCTGGCTTCCTGCCTGTTCACCAAAACCCTCCTCTCTCTCTCCTGGAGTTTTAAGGTCACTCCAAAGCTCCACACAGAGAGTCTCTTCCCTTCTGGCCTGAATAGGTCACCAAGAGGTGAGTATTCTCATGCCTTTTGTATCCAGATGCTGCAGGTATGGGATTGGTCCATCTTTTCAAGGAATAAGTGAAAGGCCAAAACTTCCCAGAGCCCATCATACACTGACTTCATTAAACTGCTGCCACCTTCCACTCACCAAGAAAACAAACATGACTGTATAAAGCCAAGCACAGGGGCAAGATGGAGATCTCTCCTGTATTTGTTTGGCTCTAACAACAAGGTATCAAAACAAGAACTTGCAATAGTAAGAGATGTAAGGGACAAAGAGCTGAAAAATAGGGAGGGTTATCTTCCATAAAACTATGTGAATTATTAGCCACCTCCGTTCATCTCCATCTCTGAATTTGCACAGGAAGCAACCTTGGAAAATGTATGAAAAAGAAAAATGTATGAAGAAAACAAGCAAATGCATTGGTTGACAAAGCAAGGGATTTTTTTTTTTTTAAACCTAATGCCTATTGCTGCGCAAAAGGATAGTATGCTATGTCCTTCAAAAAAACCACATAAGCCCAGACAGCAAATTATTTCACACTGTGTTATCATTCACACATTTATGGTCTGGCCCTGAACTTTAATGTGAAGCAATATGAAGTTTCCTGTTATACTTTTTATTGCTTTTGCATTCAGCCTGAAAAATTCATCTTAACCTTCTAAGTACTGCATTAGTCACACCGTCATTTTTTGCATTGGCATAAGGAGAGCAAAAACATTTAAAAAAAATTGATTGAATAATTTAGAAAATCTGAAACAACACAGTCTTTTGTAATCTCTACTCACCCTTTCATAATTACATTTCTATTAGTTCTTATCAAAACAAATCCCTATTCAATTACAGTCCTTTCAAAGCAAGAAGAAAAAAGGCACCTGAACAAATGCAAAAACACTTTCGTCCAAGTTCAAGTTTCAAAAGGAAGCACAGAACCAGGCTGTTCTTTCATTTATTCGATGCATTCAGAAGTTGCCTCAAAATGTGCTTTCTGTTTTCTCATTAACCTTTAAAGTATCTTAAAATCACTTGGGAAAATAATAACAATAATAGTAATAATAATAACAAAACCAACAACCACCACCACCACAACACCGCAAGATAACAAGCCCAGTTCCTTTTCAGGAACTGAGGAGAATTTGTTCTACTGTGTAGTGCATTCCTTCAGGGTTTTACTTCTTTGTCCTGTAAGGATTTTCTGTCCTTACAGTGAAGGAAAAAATATTACCCTGTCACAGAATTTACAAAATCGTATTGTTATTATAAATTCTTAAAGAATTGGTCAACAGCCACAAAGTGTTAGAAAAGGAATATATTTCCTGTTACACAACAAAGAATTTAAAGTAATGTCCATTAATATTATATAGAACATTTTTGGATCCATTCCTACTAAATCGTTATTGAAAAGTCCTGTGGGACTGAAGTAATTCAGGATATTAATAATTTTTAATTTTACAATTACAAAGACATTTCATTTGACCTAAAAGTTCAATATTAAATTTACAAACTGGATTGAAAGCTATAGGGTTTCCCATTGAACTGAAATACAGTTTTTCAAATAAATAAAAATGGAACTACAAATGGTACATATATTTAAATACTGAAAAAAAACCCGCAACAGACAACAAAATCTATTCTATGTATTTAGTTGATTTTATATTTTGACAATAAATAGACTAAAACAGCTTGTCTTTTTAATGTGTTTGTATAATTTTCACAGAGGGAAGACACTGATGAAAGCCTTAAGTTTTTATTTCAGTTCATTCTGCCAACTGAACCCTTGCTTGTATAGAACTTCTTTTAAACAGATGCTTTATTCAGATGTTCTTAAAAATTCAAAGAGAAGACTTGAGGAAATTTAGAGACACTATTACTGCTGTTAGAGCACTTCTTTGTATATAATACATCCCACTGGAAAATAATATAACACTAATTGAAATCGTTTCATAAAACATTTCACATTCATCTCTCAAATTTTACGAGAGCTCTGTGGAGCTAAAAACACTTCAGATTCATTCACCTCTGTCAACAAATAATGAAATTTTAAGGACTGTAAACAGTCATAAATTTAAATCTAAAGGCTTCCATTAATCTTGATAAAGAATTTCACTGCATAACTTAGTTTATGTATAACTAAAAATATTCAAAATGCAAATGGTTTATAACATAGGCACCAGACAGTCTAATAGCAGGATCCAATGAATTCCTAGAACTGTATCTACAACAATGCTGAAGCACCTGAGCCTTAACTTTACTTCCATGTCTCAGTGGAACTACTCCAGGAGTGAAGTTACTCCCTGTGTTAGCATCTGTTAAATGAGATCCATAATTACAGCTGGCAGTTGGAAAACTGAAGCAAAAAATGAATTAGCATTTCAAATATTTCAGTATATATACTATTCCCATGTCACCAATTACAGTCCCACCTGTACAAAACTGCACCAAAAATACTCGCATTTTAATATCCTTCCCTTTCATCTCTAAATATTTCAATTGCATTGGAAAATAAATTTTAATTTTGGTTTTTCACCACCAACCACCCTATAGAATGGTCAGCATTGCTATCACCAGCAACAATGCATTAGCATTGTACAAATGCCTTCCCAATGTTGGAGTGAATTTACTTCCACAGCAGTATGGTTTTCATTATTTCTGAATTGTTGACCATGTTAACTATTGCAAATTATTTTATATATAGACAAATATCATGGGTATGCTATGAGATAGAAGCAAGCATAAAGGTAAGTTATCTTAAAAGATGAGCTTTCTCTGTGATCTTGGGCATATATGCTTCCCTCCCTCCCCTTATTTCTGCTTTCCTGCTTCTGCAGAAATAATTCACTGCAGTATTTATAAAACTCAAAACAGTAAAATCCTCAAATAATGCATATGTTGTTAGAAAAGAAAGTTGGAGCAGGCCTAGTTCCCTTTTTTTTAAGAAGAAAAATTATCTTGTGGGCAAAAGCAAAAGCAGTCCAGAAGTACATGGCATTTAATATTTTACAGAATATGTCTTCAGAATATACTCTGTGTTTCTGAAGAATAAATCCCTCTCTACTGAAGTACTTGTGTCTTGCCAAAGAGCCTGAGAAAATGATAGTAGTTCAATCCAAGTTAGCGTAGATAATAATTTCATTTGATGAAATGGAAAAAAATCATAATACTGTATAATCTATTTAGTTTTTAGTTTCCAGACACACACTCTAGCATTATCAGAAATACAAAAAGCCTTAGTATAAGAGAAGAATTTTGCGAATTGTCATAGAACATACTCTATCTCTGGTAGAGTAAAAAAAAACCACAACTCTGAACTGAGAAAGAAAAAATAAAAAAGAACATTTTTACCTGTTTTAAGAAAGTCCTGAGACCATATAATTTACTGGTTCTTTATACAACTTTAAGAAGAGTATCAAACTATCTGGACTCAGTAACAAAAGAAAAATAGAATACAAGCTCTGTAATCAGAATTGAAATAAACACATGAAAATAAAGAATCATAGAGCATCTTTACCTTAGAACTATTCTGTTAAATTGGAACAAAAATTATTTTATTTCATTAAAACTGACACCTTTCAGATCTGTAAAAATAATTTACAGGAATTTACTTAGGAATTGTTCTTATAAAACTAGCAGTTCTGTGAAGTTTCAGAGAAGAAGTTTGAGAAAAATATTATGGGCATGAATAAAGAAACAAAAACAATACTTTAATCTGTCTCCCAATACAAAGCTTTATTTTACATTATTAATTTAAAATGTAATGATGTATATGAAATAGAAAGGTGTCGATTCCACAAGTGCTAGCTCCCAGGAGTCCCACCACTTTGAATATAATTTCCCAGACAAATAGGACTATCTACAGGTATAGTCATGTGAAGAGCCAGAAATCCCCCCACCCCCAGTATTTCTGAAATACATTAAAAGAGCAGACAAGCCCTGTCTGTCTATAACACTTCTGTTACAATGCAGTACTTTTACTTTAGAGCATTGTGTTAAAAGCCTATGTCATTGCAGAGCTCTACTCTAAATTGCTGTGGAAAAGTATTTTAAAGTATTCCTCAAATACCGTGACCTATAACAAACCCCAAATACTGACTGGAGGTACTACTATGAATTATGCTGTTCAGTAGCAGAAAACTGGCAATATCAACTTACAATGCTTATTATGAGACTGAACATTCGCCACATGAATAAATTTAATCACAAGTAATCTCCTCACAAGCTGGAGAAAGTGGGGGTTTATATTATAAAATCTTAAACTTTTATGCAAGATTTTGTATGTAACTGATAATCCAGCTGTTGGGGATAAATACTCATAAAAGTGTTTGCATGTTTCAAATACC
Organism: Origma solitaria; assembly: GCA_013397895.1. NCBI lineage: Eukaryota > Metazoa > Chordata > Aves > Passeriformes > Acanthizidae > Origma > Origma solitaria. Next base: position 498,424 of record VZRL01006038.1, read on the forward strand.
AGCTAAAAATTATATTGCATTAGGGATACACATGTGTGAAATCACTGGATAATCAGCATGCAAGTACATCTGAAATACTGTGTTTCCATGTATGAAATAGTTAAGGGGAACAGGCAAAAATGCTGGAAGGGGTTACCTGGATTCTAATGTTTCCTCCCTCTCACTCATGACTGAAAATGTAAAGTCGTCAGACGTGTAGCTCATCTACTACAGCATTAAAAAAAAAAAAAACCCAAAAAAAAAAAACCCATACAAAAAATAAACCTGACAGGCAAAGTAGGAAAATGTAATAGCTTATTCACTCGATGACATATAAGATTCTGAAGGAGAAGGAATACTTTTAACAATATGGTATTCCTTTAATGGAGACAATCGCTGCATCAGAAGTGACATAAAGTGAAGACAGGCAAGATGACCATTTCCCTCTACACAGGATAGATAAAAAACCAAACAAAACCAAGCCCCCAAACCATTATCATGTGGAACAGAAAAGATCTTCTTGAAACGCAAAGTCAACAGAGGAACAAGCAGGTGTTTGCATTCTCTGCAGTTTAACTCATGGGCTTCATTATGTGTTTCACAGAAAGAAAAACAGTTTCATTTGTAGTTCTTGCAGGGAAACAAAGAATTTCAACAAGGAGTCCCGATAAACATCTTACGCTGTTAAACATCTTCAGCGGGAGAGAGAGAAAAATCTACCCCGCTGCAAGCAACCGTGGACATCTTTTGTTCCCTGATAAATATTTGCTTTTGTCTTTTGTGATAAGGTCTGCTGCCTTCGCCTCGCGCACAAAAAGGGCCCGGTTGTTTCTGTACAGAAAACATTTAATTAAGATCATTTCCGATTTTCAAGCCGCCCGTGCGCCGAGGAAAAGGACGAGCGAAAGGGGAGAAAACCCGACCCCCGCTGGCTGGGCGGAGGGGCCGGGGAGCGCTGCCCCGAGTCCGGCCGGGACCGCCGGGGACTGCGGGCAGGGAAGGGCCGGCAAAGGCCGGCAAAGGCCGGGAAGGGCCGGGAAAGGCCGGGAAGGGCCAGGAAAGGCCGGGAAGGGCCGGGAAAGGCCGGGGAGGGCAGAGAGCAGAGCCTGCCCGCTGTGCTCCGCTCTGTCCCACCGCGCCTGGCAGCGCCGGCGGCAGCAGCGCCCTGCCCCGGAGCGCAGGGCTGCACCGCCTGCGGCCACGCTCGGCACCGCGGACACAGACCGGGCCGGGAAGGAGATGCTGCACTTTGCTCCGGCTGGCCTGAGAGGAGCGGGGGGAAACATTGGTTTGCTTGTCGGGCTTTCCTTTTTTTTTTCCTTCTTTTATTATTATTATTTTTTTTTTTTTTTAAATCCTTTAAAGAGAAAAGTACAATTTGGGGTTTGTCTCTTTGTCACAATTCAAGGCTCACTAAAACATCAAAACCTTCTTGCCCAAATAAAGAAAAAGAGCAGCTTTAATCATAATTTCAAATATTCTATCTAAAACAAACAAAAAAGCCATGCCAGGCTCTGTGGACTCTGCAGTGCTAGTTCTCTGAGGACTTCACCTGTTTTATGTACTAGAGTTGGAATACACAAACAGTTTTCCCAGTGCAGTATTAGTTTGAAACACTGAAAAGAAAATCTAGGAGAAAAAAATCATTATAAAGTGTTTATGCACACACAAGCAGTACACAACTACCAAAGATCTTAGTCCTTATGTGTATGTTCATTTACTGGAATTAATCCTCTCTATCATGTTGACTGCCTGCAGGACCCAAACCTGGAATATTCTTGTGTGCCAGGTGCTTAGAACAATATTAGTAGATGAGGTTTCACTGCAAGCCTAAGGCACTCAGCAGTTACCTCCCTGCATGCCTCAGGACAACACACCCACTCTTAACCAGAGACTTAATACTTCAGTCTGTAGGAAATTTTGTTAAGAAATACTGACAGAAAAACCTGGTCTGAAATAAGGGAGAATTAGAATGCAAAATTTAAAGACATGTGATAAAGCCATATCAGTAAGAAGAAAGAGAGCAATGATACTCCACTAGTTGCAAGAAAGAATCATTCCTGCAATCCAAATATAAACCACGGGAGATTAACTCATACTGCGGACAGGACATAGTCCTGAGAGATTTTCCTTGGTTTACTATTCAGAGCGCAAAGTGGCTTTTTTTTCCCTTCAAAACTTAGCACAATAAACTACATTTCTATTTATACCATGTTCAGACATCACAATGTTTTTTTTCTCCAAGACTATCAAAGTTTTTATTTCATGAATGAATTTGTATGACACTAAAGACAACACCATAAACAGAAGAAAAAAAAATTGTTAATGCAAATAAATCAAAGTCATTCTATCCTTCTCTGGCCATCTGTCTCCCCATGAATACACATGCGAAAAATAGAATTTGCTAAAAGCAGCTACTTTAAGTCTATCACATTATTGTTCCAAGTAAAAAAAGACAAGAGCAAAAAGTGCTAACAGTATCATCTTACCTGCCTTTTAAGCAAAAGCGTAAAAATACAACACACAAGAAAACCTTCAAGCTGACAAAGACTCTGGATTAGCAACAGCAATTGACCCAATGAAAATGAATCAGACTCACTTTATATTTTTTAAATGAGACAGATTACTCCCCTACATATTGACACATCAAAAAATTATGATTACAGATCAACTTGATAATACAGTGCATACCATACACTTCTATGCTCTTAGCGGGTTTTCTCATCAAAGCACTTATTCAACAAGAAGTATTTTTTATGATCCCATAAATGATGTGCTAATAGTTTTGAACTGAGATAGGTAAATGCACCTTACGTTACCTGTTTTGCATCGACTCATTTCATAAGCTCTCTAGAAGCTGTCAGCTGAAAGCACCTTTTTTTTTAACCTCTTGAACATCCTAAAACTCCAGTGTGAAACTAAAGTTAATTTTCTTAACAGAACCACTAATTTGACAGGATTGTTTCAAGGTGACCATATACATATTACTGTGTGTAAGATCAGTGCCTAAAAGACAATATTTTAAAATAAGTAACATAATCAAAATCTTTAGTATGTCTGTTTTGTTTATCTATGAACAGTGGAATGCAATGAGGGTTACATTTACATTTTTTTAGGGGAGGAATTCTACAATAAATTATAATGACAGTACCACAAACAGAATTACATCTTTTCACAGTTTGTGTGAATTTGACAAAAAAGAAAGCCATAAACAAGACCATAGAGTGTAGTGGGATTAATCCAAGATTATCTTAATTGATCCTCTTCATAAATACAGTGAAACCACATCCACTTAAGAGCATTCAAGAGGATAATGAGTAAGCAGGAATTACCCAACTTCAACGTCAGCATTGGGCTGACAATATCAAACAACCATGCAGAGTAGTGGACACGAACTAAACTAAGATAAAAATTAAAAGCTTCTGCCACTTACAGAAGGACCAACAAGAGACCTACCTGTGTATCAGCTTTTGTTTATATAGGCAGGACAGATAAAGATAGCTGTAAGCTTGAGACTACTTCAGTATGCCAGGAATATGCTTCTTACACATGCTTATACTCTAAAAAAGGGAGATAAAGCCTTTTCCAAAGGCAATCTGGATTATTTTTCTGCCTACAAGTCTGGGGCCAAAAGAAAGACATTTTTATTTATCAAACAAAACGTGGTAGGACTATTTGTAAGTGGTTCAAACGTGTTTAAGAAATACCGAAGTGCACTTAGTACCTACTCCAATATCTGGCCATTGTTTAAATAACACATGACTAAAACCATTAACTGTTAATAATCAGAGAGAGCTGGATCATAAGTTAACCTTGTCTTTATCAACTCAGCAGGAAAAAGAAGGAAACAAAGGCAAATACACAACAAACAAAGCATGCTGCGTATCACCCGCTGGCAATTCAAGCATGTTCCATACATTAAAATATGAAAAAATGGTACAGAACATGAAAAAATATCTAGGTAAAGCTTTTCCTGCAAAAAAATTCTGTATCTACATCACAGTCATTACCATTATATTTGTTGTGTTGCATGTTTATGTTATGGAGGGGTTTGGGGTGCTTAATTTTAACATAAGTCATTTGTCACATCATATATTTCCAACAGTCCAAGTTTGTATTTTCTGACTGAAGATATACATAGAAAAGCTGTCTGAGTGTTCAGGGACAGGACTGGGAAAGCCAAAAGCCACCTAGAATTGAGTCTGGTGAGAAATGTGGAGGACAGCAAGAAGGGCTCCTACAGGTACATCTGCAGGAAAAGAAAGAAAAAATGTGGGCCTGAAATGGAAATGGAGAGGGGGAAATGGTGACAGGGAACATGGAAAATACCAAGGTGTTCAATGCCTTCTTCATCTCTGTCTTTACTTGTTCAGGTAGGAATCCCAGGCCTCCAAGACCGGGAAAATTTGGAACAGGGAAGTCTTACACTCAGTGGAGGGGGATCAGGTTAGGGAACATTTAGAGGAACTAAAGTAGACATAAAGAAATCCCTGAGACCTGATGGGAAATACCCATGACTGCTGAGGCAGTGGGCTGATGTCCCTCCTAGGCCACTCTCACTAATCTCTGAAAGGTGGTTGTGACTTGAACAGGTTCCAGAGGAGTGGAAAAGAATAAATATCACCCCCATCATTTAAGAAGGTCAGAAAAAGGATCCAGGGCTGCACAACCTCACCTCAGACCCTGGGAAGGCACTGGGACAAATACACCAGAAAAACACTCCAGATGTGTTGCAGGCAAAGCAATGATAGGTGTAATAAGCATAGGAAAAGGGAAAATCACACTGGACCAACCCAAGAGCCTCCTATGATGAAATGAGCTGTGAAAATTCATCTTGATTTTACATGGCCTCTCATAATATCCCCATAGACAAAGGAATGAAATATGGACTAGGTGAGTGGACAGTGAGGTGAACCGAAAACTGGCTGAACTGCCAAGCTCCAAGGGTTGTGATCAGCACAAGTTCATCTGAAGGACAGTCCCCAGTGGTCTACCCTCAGGGATAATATTTTTTAATTCTTTTCCTCAATGACACAGATGATAAGATAGAATACACACCCAGGGAGTTTGCTGATGATGCTCAACTGGCAGAAGAGGCTGATATGCCAAACAGTTGTGCCATTCAGAGGGAAGCAGAGAAATGGGCCAACAGGAAGCTCATGAAGTTCGACAATGGAAAATACAAAGTCCAGAACCTGGGGAGGAATACCACCAGACAGCACAGAACACAGAGGGCTGAGCAGCTCAAAGGGAGCTCTGCAGGAAAGGACCTTGTGGCCTGATGGACATCAAACTGATCATGAGCCACCAATGTGCCCTTGCAACATGCTGTCATGCTGGGCTCCACTAGGATAGGCACTGCTAGCAGGTTGAGAGAGGGGATCCTTCCCTGGGGAGGGAAAGCCCTGGGGAGACACATCAGGAGTAGTGGGTCCCAAGCTGGGCTCCCCAGTACGAGACAGGCATCTTGTATGGGACATTCTGGAGTGAGCCCAGCAAAGGACCACAAGGATGATTAGGGACTGAAAAATCTGTCATATGAGCAGATAGGAGAGCTGGAGTTGTTCACCTTCCTGCCTCAGTCCATCTCTGATTCTGTATGTGAGGCACTGTCATAAGCTTCATGGTAAAATACAACAGCTACATATTCACTGTTGTCAGTTACCAGAAATATTTCTGTTAAATTATCCAGGCTGGAGGAAAAAGAAAAGAAATCAAAACCAATTTGAAGTTAGATAAGTGGATCCACAAGAGAAAGCTATAAAGTGAAGCCAGATGTGCATCATCCATAAAAATAAAAAATTTTTAAAGACAGAAAAAGAGAAAAAAAAAATTGAAAAAAAAAAGGAGAGGCTGAGGGAGCTGGGCTGCTTCAGCCCACAGGACAGAAGGCTCAGGGGAGAACATATTGCTGTCTACAGCTGCCTGACCAGAGGATACAGAGAAGGCAGAGCCAGACCCTTCTTACAGGAAGCTTACCCTTCCACTGTGAATCCCTAGATTCACAATGGAACTACAACAATCAAAAGCCAGAATATGGGAAATTCTGATTATATATAACAACTTTTATTTATTTGTTTGCTGTTTTACCATGAGAGTGGTCAAACAGTGACACAGGGTGTCCAGACAGGCTGTGGAATCTCCTAACAAGGAATTCAGGGGAGGAATTCAAGACACACCTCTACACAGCTCTGAAAACCAGATTTAATTAGATCTGTTTGTGGAGGTCCCTTCCAGTCTCGTTTTTACAGTGATGTTGTGATCACAATGACTGCAGAAAGACTAAGTATGTATTTCTTAGACAACTCTCCAAGCATAAGTATGTGGAGTACAGGAGCTTGTAACTGCTTTGGTCTTGATGAAAGTTAAAAGAATAAAAGAATGAATGTCACAAAAGACAACAAACTTCTCCTCTTTCAAACTGGTTACTCTGTAAAATGATCAGCAAGAAGCTACCTTAGTTATCAAAGATCGTTTTGGAAGATTTCCATAACTGACACTTACTTTACATTTGTTTTATTAAGTACATAACAAACTACACAAATACGACAGCAAGCTTTTCACTTCTGAAGTCACATGTCATTTATACCTTTCACTGTTACTCTGACAACACAGTGGGTTTTTTTTCCTCAGAGACACACATAACCAAGTGTTATCTAACTCCTGGTGAAGGTTCTTGGATGTACTGCAAGATACATCAGTATTATTAAGTGAACTTACACCAGCAAAACAAAGCAAAGCAAACTAAACAAACAAACAAACAAAAGTTATTAATGCCAGAGAAGAATCCTGAAAATATTTAGGAAACATTTGTCGGGCGGTGGCCTGGGGAGGGGCAGAGATGAAGCTGGTTGTTGCAATATCCTTCTAACATTTGTTGAGTAATTACAGCAACCCCCGCAAGCACAACCCCGCGCTGGACTCCCTCACTGAAGGCAAAACCCCGAGGGCGAGGGGATGTGCTCGGCAGAGTTTTGAAACCAGCTCAGCTGCTGCCTGGCCAAGGTTCTGTCCATAAGTACAATGCCAATGCAAGCAAAGCCTTCCTCACTTCAGCCTTGGCACAGTCACAGAATCACAAACAATTAGATTGGAAAACACCTCTCGGATCATCGAGTCCAACCTGTGAGAAACACCACCACGTCAATTAGACCATGTCCCTCAGTGCCACATCCAATCTTAAATACCCTTAAATACCTCCAGGGACAGTGACTCCACCAGCTCTCTGGGAAGTCCATTCCAGTGTCTAACCACCCTTTCTGTGAAGAAAATCTTAATATCCAACCTAAACCTGCACTGCCACAGCTTAAGACTCTGTCCTCTCTTCTTATCAATAAAAAGAGAGCTCCCCCTCTCACATGGGAATGTACAGCACCGTTCTGGGCAGACAAGGAACTGGCAGTGGTTCTCTTTTTGCATTTTAACCAATTCCACAGTACAGACATGCCCTGCATCCACAGGCTTTAGATCTCAAACCAACATCTACCTCTGGCATGTTCCTCCTCCCCTCAGACCAGACCTGGGATTACTGCCCCCATAAATACCTCAACTGATTCCACTCAGGTTCAAGTTTTCTCCCACTGGAACTGATAATAGAGCAGTCAGTGATGAGGATAAACCCCTCAGAGTGATATGCTATTTGTTCCCAGGGGAAAAAATTGGAACAAACAGGTCTGAAATAGATTCACATGCTTCCCTATTTTCCTTTGAACATCACCACTCCTTGAATCCTCTTAAAGACCACTTGCCTGTTACAGGTCCTTTCCCTAGATAAACACTGGCATTGAACATTCCCCCATACAAAAGGGATTTTTAGCTGATTACTGATTCTTTGTGCTCTAGATGCCAGCTAGACAGAAGTGTTGTGCCCCTTTACACTGCATTCTAGATGCTATATGAACTGTTACTTTGGTTTTCTCCAACAAATTTAAAGGCCAAACTCACATTAAAAAACTAAAAAACAAACCAGCTATATAATAAAACATTTTTGGTAGAAATGACCCTAAAAGGAAATTAAACTACAGACATCCAAAGGAGTTTGCATAGTACACTCTGACTGGCATAAATGGAAACAGCACTTCTTGGCACTGTGCTTGATGACATACAAATTTATTAGAAAAGATTTTGCTGCCCTGAAGACTTCATATATTTTTTAGCTACCCGAGAAACCTCTAAATCAGTGGTTTAATTCACTGGCTAGTGTTTAGAGAGTTCCTATGAGCTATAGGAATTAATTTTCTTCAGGGCATGAGTTTTAGGTTACATTTTTTGTTTGAGAGAAATAAATTCCAAATGTCATCCATGTGCTTTCCTCTGCCTAGCAATCGCTTGCAGGCATCATCCTGCACATCTTTTACTAGAGAGTTAAGATGGGCATCTTCATTCTTTCCTATTGGGCTTTTCCTCCAAAAGATTCATTTCTAGCTTTTCTTGTTTGCTTTACACTGGGCTTGTATTCCCAGGCTACTTCTGTAGGAAATTGCATGTTTCAGACTATCTTTAATATCTAAGAAGCCTCTTTGAAAGGGCCAGCTTGTCCTGAAACAAGATTCAAGATAAATTGGGTAGCCAGAAGCTTCATATACAAGCACCCAAAGGAGAAGGTCAGATATTTTATTCTTAAAAATCAATTGAAGGCACCTACTCTCTGTGGATGTTTAATAATATTTTTAGGATACGTCCTCGAAATTTTCTCTTTTAATCCTTTTCACTCTAAGCTTCTGAATGGACCCTTACTTGTACTGCTAATTTATGCAGTAAGTGATGTGAATAAACCAGCTGTAATCACTTAGGCAACCAATTTTGCCATGCCTTATCTCTGTTATCCTTTCTCTTCTATCTTTTGCTCATCCTTTCACTCAGACATAAGTTCAAGAAATAGCTGAAGGTTCTGAACGTTGTTTCCTCAGTTTTTCCCTGACTGGCGGGTTGGTTATACCAGAGAGATCAGAGAGCCAGTGTCAGAGTTCACCATGCTATGCTCAGGCCAAAAAGGGGAATATGAAAAATGCCAGTGTCTCTGAAGTGTCTCTGAAGTATTCAGAAACCCACTGAAACCTAAAAGAGACCAACTGAGGCCCTGCGAGACCTACTGAAATGTGAAAATAAAAGTCTAGAGTACTTTCATGAAGTACTGCAGCAGACCCCCTCGGAAATCCATGGACTATTTTTCCTTCAGTAAATTTGATATGAATCTGAAAAAATGAGGATCAATCTGTGCTCTTCATGGATATTACTGCTTGCCAGTTATTCAAGCTTCAGTGTATTGAAGCTCTGCCATTTTATCCTAATGTTGTAATTATCACCACACCAAAACAAAAACATACATTCAGTGAGTGCTATAAATAACTACAATTAATTGTGTGCCGTAAGTAATTGCAATTAATTCTGAAGAAAAAAATCTCATTTTTGGTTCAGAGTAACTGTAATAAACACAAATTTCTCTTTCTAAGGGCAACCTTAATTTGATGTACTCTTCCACTTGTCATCATCTTAAACAGAACTCCAGTTCTGGGGCTGCTTTCCATGTATAATTATCTCTCAAACGATACCAACCCAATTAACCCCCTTCTGTGTCTAGTTTGCACTTGAGCCAAACCAAGAAGCATAGGCACAGACAGCCCAGGAAGCGTACAGTCAACCTGCTTTTGGTTTGGGACTTCTATGCCAAAACCCAAAATTGCCTCAAGCAGGTCCTGATTGAAACAGCAAATATTCTGCTCAGTCCTAAGTTGTTTTTTCAACATGGAAAGAATAGAAACTCTTCAGCTGCAGAGGCCTAGAGCTCTCTGCTTCAGTTTTCAGTTGCTCACTATTCTGAACGCTTGCTACTAGGGCAAATTTGAGCAATTTTGGTAGTAATATAAAAGGCACCGCCCCTTCTGCCCTGCTGCATTAACAGAAGGGCAGAATATACTTTCTGGAGCAGGCTGCCTGAATATCAGCAGAAAGATGGGTTTCCTCTAAATTTCTGAATCCTTCTGGTGGAAAGGGGAACAATGGAGCAAAGAAGATAGATCATTTTAACTTAAAAAAAAATCACAGTTTTCCAGAAATAGATTGAAAATAACATTTTGGAACAGAAAAGGCTAGTTGCCGTTCAGAGACAACACTTGCCAGCCTGAAGGCAAAGTCATTGCAAACCTGGACAGGACAAAACAAAAGTCCTAAAGAAGCGTGTACAGAATAGTTTAAAACATTGAATATCTAAAAAAGTAGAACAGAATGTGCATGTACAAGGTCCAAGAATAGCGTTAAGTTCAATGAAGGCTGATAAGTCTCTGTGCCTCCTTTAGAATCAAGTTCATAGCATGGAAGCGTTTAAAAACTGTGCTTTACTTTATGTGATTTTTAAAAAAATATTCTTCGGGGTATAATTGACTTAAAGCCCAAAAATTCCAAGTAAAGAAACTGGGACTGCATTTTCCCTATCCAAGTCATCAGCTTCACACTAATTGAGTAATAACCACACAGTAATTAATGCAGCTGCCCCTTACCATTCAAGCTGTAGACTTAGTGTTTAAACGAGGATTTGTTTTTCCAGATACGCAGTGCAAAATCCCTAAAGACCTAGAAAAGGAAGGCAATAAAAGGCAGTTAGAAAGGCATGTGTTTTACTAAGTTTGACTGGAGATCTGTTAATTTTGTGTGATTTCTGGTCTGAGATCTAGCTGAACACATCAGTGGGAGGCTATTTAAACAAGGCTGGAATTGACACCTTCTGAATTTTCAACACTATTGCACCAATAAAGGGTAACCTGGCAGCATTAAATCATCATGTCACATGCCAAATGTTGTGTTCACAGTTACCTTCAAGTGCTTGGGCTGAACTCACCCTGACAATGTTGCATAGGAATGAGGCATTCCCAAGTTGCTTCAATGTCCCCCTTTTTGAGAAGGCACTGATAATACTCTTTTGCATTTAGTCACTTCTTCTAGAACAGATAGTTCTAAGTGCACAACTAATTTGAATGTTATACCCATATCTTATTAGTCAGTTAACACACTCCTCATTTTTTTTTGTAAACTTACATATTAAAATGGGTCAGATGTGCTACACCAAAGTTAAGAGCAGTTTTGACAGTTGCTTTTTTCTGACCTTTCTCCTCAGTGCAAAAAAAAAAATTTTTAAGTGAATGTTGTTGAAGGTTTCATCTGGTTTAATACTGAAAAATTCCCTAACTTACCACTTTATGCTGAGGAGAACAATACTTCCATTATCACTTGAAATAATGATTAAGGTTGTCTCCATTGCCGATTCTGATCATAAAATCTCTTTATTTACAAGATAAATATATTGGCCTACAATCTTATAATAATATATCAGAACATCACTTTTTTATCCACACCATAGTCTAAGCTAATGAGTCCTGCAGAATACAGAGGAATCAGACTCCAAAAAAAGCTACAATATGATCATTTTCCCTCATACACTTTCAAAATCTACCCTCTGTTTTGGGACATACTCAGCAGGAAGGCTGTCACTAGGGGCATTCAAAAGGCTAAAGAGGGACAAAAATCAAAAGCATGAAAAATATTTATAGTTCTCATGGAAATCGTTGTACAAACCCAGTGTTCATGTTTCTTTTGATTTTTATACTGGGGGTATATTTCAAGTAATCTATAAGAGACTTTAAACAGTAATTTGGACTCTTAATACTATATCATTAAAGCAATAACTGTAAAAGTTAATATTTCAAAATATTCTGTTTATTAAATCAGCATTTTACTTGTGATGTTCACCAGATATTATTCCTACTAAATAGCAAGGTATGCACAACCAACAACTGAAGTCAAATGAATTGAAGGAGAATTAATAAAAAATAATTTCTATAATAGCATTACTTCTTACGTAGCTATAATACTTATAGATAACAATTAGTTATAATGGCCAAGAATGCACATATACCAACACACACACACCCCCCAATTCCAGAATCCTTAAGAAATTATCACAGCATGATCTCCACTTACATACTTGTGGAGTGCTAACACTACTTATAATGGAGACTGCAGAGAGGAAATATCAGCAAAGATCAACCATGTAAATCTTTCTGCAAGCACCGGAAGTGACACAGCTAATTAAACTGGTTTGTGTAAGAAACAGCCAAGTCTATAAACACAGTAGAAAGACAAGTAATTCAGTAGTTAATTCGCATAACAAAAGCAAGTCCATAAAGTTGTTTCCAATTCAACACTGCCCTTAAGAAGTGTGGTCTCCTCAAGAGAGAGTGTGTTGAGGCAGTAAGGGTCATCAGCTCAGCATCAGACAGTACAAGATGTGGGCATGAATCAACTATCTGCTTCCAAAGAGAAAATGGCTAAAAGTTTATGGAAGGGTTACAAAGGGTCCTCTTGTCACTGCTCAGGTCTCTCTCTACCAACATCTGCCTCCCTACCATTCCTGGATATAATCAAAAAAAATCAAGATCCACTGTAAGAAACCCACAGCAAAAGTCCCAAACCAAGCTATTAATTTCTCACTTTTATATTATTGCTTTAGAGAATTCAAAATATACACACTTAGTAAGAGACACATGAATAAAAATCCACTGGTTTGAATTTCCAAGCGTCAGTTCTCCGAAGAGTCACTTGATAAGAAGGTGGAGCTTTTTGGTTTATTTATTCAACTGAATGAAGTGGAATCACCTCCTGCACATTTCACTTAAGTAATCACACTGTAAAGACTTATTCTTCCATCCTGTCCCAAAGTAAAGTGAAAAGTAATTTCATTTTCACACTGCTTTCACTATTGGAATTAGCACAACTCCTGGCATTGCTCCTTATTACAGGCTTTGCCTTTCTTCAAAGACAGCTTTGCTAGTATTATCAAAATAAGAACCTCTGGAGTGATATTTCTGAGCAAGCAAAAGTTTAAAACAGTTTTGGGAGAGTGTGAGGGTACTTACTGGGAGAAGAATGACAAGGAGAACAGAAAAAAGGGAAAAAAAAAGGCCCAGTTAGAAGACCTGCAGAGTACTTTACTGAAGGTCCAGATGTCAGCGAGGATCAAATGGAATATAAAATTGTAAAGTTTGGATAGAACTGGATTTTGTTAGGATGGTCTCATGTTAAGATTGGAGAATTGGAACAGGAAGATGGGCAGAGATGTACGCAGTCTGCCATACACACAACTTCCAGCTTCATTCATTATGGTTTATGCACCATAATAACACCAAAATATAAGCTCTTTGCCTCTTTGCATTCATCCCCATTTTCACAGAAAAAAAAAAGGTTCCTAAAAACCAGCTGCTTTAGTTTTCCACATCTCTTCCCCATCAACAGCTAAGCCAGCTGTCCAGTGAATGTTGTCCAATACTTGCATGAAGCAGAGGAGGAGAAGAAAAGAAAAATGCCACCCCTGTGCTCCAATTGGAAAGTTTCACTGCTGTTTTGGGCACTGTGTTTTCCGAGAGCCAACTTGGGTTTTATAAGTGATCCCTGCCAACCATCCTGCTCTTCCCTATCAGTCTGGGAGGAACAGATGGAGCAAAATCAGGTCTTCTCCAGGGGTTTTAGTGACAAGTTACTGTATTTCCAGTTAAAAAAAACCAAAAACCAAAACAAACAAAAAGACACAAATGTCAAAGAGAAGTCTAATGAAATATACTTGTTCATAAATGCATGCTGAAGTGAACAATAGAAAGAAATGTTGCCAGTGGCAAAAGAAGAGATACAAATTATGTTTAAATACAGAAAGTCTCAGTGTACTGTGAAATATTATATATATTTAAAAAAAAAAAAAAGAAAAAAATAACATTGCAATTATTTGAAAGCCCATCTCACTGGACATATGTGAGCTGGGTTTTTTACCCCACTTATTCAAATATTAGTTTCAAATGCCCTAGTTGCAACTTTGGAAAGCATAATCCAAGAGATTCAAGATATCTACTGGACTGCAAAAAGGACTGCAAAAAACTACAAAAAACCTATTCAGGAATAGAGCACAAATCGTTATTTTATTAGTATCTACAAATGATAAACTGTTTGGGGAGGTATAAATACTGCTGCTCCATAGCTTGTTTGGACCCAATAGCTTGAGTAACACTGAGGGATACATCTGCTTGCAAAATGAAAAAATATATAGCTGAATAGAAACCTGTTTCATAAAAAGAAGTACAGTCAATTTCAGGAACCTTATAACTTGTAGGCCATCTCTGTAGAGCATATTCTAAGCCATTTAAAGATAACTGTGGTGAAGTTTGTAAGTCATCTGTACCTAAAGCTCGGACACAGAGGGGTCCCTCGAATTGCCAATGCCTTGATTTGCATGAAGTAAACCATATTTGTTTTCAAAGTAAGACGTTTTCAAAATATTTTGCTTAAGGTAATAGAACAAACAGAGAACCTGTTATGGATCTCAAAGACATTGCCCTGGGGCTATTTTATTCCACAGCCATCTAATATAGGGACTTCCAAACTCCGAAGCACCTGGAACTGGCTGCCATCACAGAAAACATATTGAGCAGATGGCCTGCAACCTGTTTCAGCTTGCAATCTCCACGGCCCTAAAACATTAATTTCAGTAAAATATGTAGTGAAACCTCACCAAAATGTGTGATATTTGTAAAGTAGGATTTCATTTTGAAACCCTCTTGAATCAACATAAGTTTAATTTGCATTTCATTGTGCTAACCTAGTATATGTCAGGCACGTAACCCTAATCTGTATCAGAACATCAAAAGCACCTGCAGACAGAGAAAAAGCTCACATATGAAATAATTTTTTTAAAAAGAGCAAAATAAAAAAGGGTGGGGATGGTAGTTTTTAAAAAATATACCCTCTGATCATAAATGAACATTCAGTATATAGAACTAGATTGAACCTAAAGTAAAAACCTCAAAAGTGTCCCCACATGTGGACATCAGGTCCTCAGCACAAAATTGTTTGCTTTTCAGATTTGCTTCTACTGCACTCTAATGTCTGCTGCTGTAAACAAGCAAACTGAAGCATGCAGTTTTAACTGTGATTTATCCTGAAGAGCTACATTTAAAATTTTAGGCTCTTGATAAGCTTTCAGCACAGTGCAGCTGTTCCCATAAAGATCTAGTGCAAACGTAGTGCCAAATCTTTAGCTTGGTTTCAGACACATGAAGCAAATGTAAGATGCTTAAACAAATGGATATTTATTACTGCTTACTCAAGGGTGATTTGGCCTGAACCATCAGTAGGATCCAGTGGTACTTCTCAGCATGGGCAACCATCATGTTTCTGGCATAGTCCACTGAAACCTCAGCCACAAAAATATGATCAAAAATCCTGGGACCATCAGCTGTGTAAGCCAAACTCAACAGAAGTGAGATTTTTGAAATTAATATTCAGTGGTTTCCTAGCTTTTTACAAACACATCTTTGAAAGACTTTCTTTCCTGATAGCCAGCATTACAGCTTTAACTATACATCAGTAATTTGTAAAGATATCTGTATGCCAAACATCTGGAACAAGCAGGATTTCAGCCAGGCAGGAATGACTTCACTGCATGAAGGTGCTTTGGACTCCCCATGGGACAACCAGCTGACCTACACACAGTCTTGGCTGCAAAACTGCATCCTTTAAACAAGTTACACAGCAAAGGAGACTCATTCCACTCCTGCACTCCCCAAATATTTATCCATTCTCCTTAATCCTCATCATGCAGCCAATAGCTCTTTGGCAAGATGCAAGGCTAAGGATGTCAGTCCTCGGCTGCCTCTGGGAGGCCCAGAGCTGCAGACACTTAATTTTTTTATGTCCTCATAAAATCTCCTCTGACTTTTGGGTTGAGTTGACACAACCCAAACCCTTTGTAAGCACTCCCACACATGTGCAGTCACGAGCTGCCCAAATTCCCTCTGTTGTGGTCCTTCTCCTCTGGAAAGACACCAGGTGACTCAGAGATCAGCAGGTGTTGCCCTGGAGAAGAGACACCAAAGACCAAAGGCAGTTCTGAAGAAATGTACGTGTGCTGCCCACAAAACAGGATGCTCAGGAACAAGAGAAAGACCTGGTGGGAGACCAGGGAAGTAGTTGCTCTAGGACTGATTTAGAAGAAAACAAGTACATGCCAAAGGAACAAGGGTTCTGATTCTACAGTGAGGTTAGTCAACTGTATTGATTTATATCTGTGTCTCAGTAGGTTTAGCTCCCCTCACATTTCTGATTATTAGCAGTTCATGTATATTTTAATTACATTAGACTTTTCACTCAGTTCTCCAAAGTTATCAAACTTTTATGGTACACCAGCAAAGTAAAATTTGCTTTCACTGCATGTCTGTGGGTGTGCCTATCTCCTATACTTTGTTGGTGTTATGACAAGTCGAACACACATAGGCTCAGAAAACAGATCTGTTCTATAAAGTACTTTTCCTTAGTCTTAAAACAGTAACTTTATGTTATCCTTAAATGTGAGGACAGATTACTACACAAGTTACTTCAAGTGATGTAAATTATTCCATGACAGCAAATCCCAGCTACAAAGTGTGAACAGTACATAGTCAAATGATGAAGAAACTTTAGGTTGTATGAATAGATATGCTCGACTCTTCTATTAAATGTTGGTGTCATAAATTAATTCACTAGATAGGCTGTTCTGCAGAGTTAGGACCTTGTAACAGGACCACTTAATATTCTATGATAAACTGTAAGGACGAGCAACGCTGAGTTTGAAAAAACAAAACCCTTACCTGAGCCCTGGTATGTTCTACATTATCTACCTCCTCCCAGTTACCTAATTCCTAGTGTTATATCAAATTCTGCCTTTCCAACATGCACCTGACTCAGTCTCTGAGTATGCTTAGCAGACTTTTCAGCTGAGGAGCTTGAATGTTTATCATTAAACTGTACTGTCCATGCTTAGTAGTTTACAGTGCACTAAAGCAAAGCCCAGTCTCATCATGAACTGTTACAGAATTCCCTGTCAAAACTGGTTCATCTCTTCCCTCTTTCAGCTGCAGAAATTTTCAATAAGTAGGTTAAAAAAACCCCAAAACACAAAGTAACTGTTAAAATATTGTATTTTTCTCCCTTGTCTGAATCAGAGATGCTAAAATTATCATCCAGTTTCCTCCCTAAAGCCAAACCAAAATAAACAAAAAATCTAAATCAAATAACCCAACACCAATAAAGCCTCACTTTCTGATGCAGAAAACACTTCAGCTTCTGAGCTTCACAGAAGTTACAACCCCTCAAATACTGTATCTAAAGGAAAAACTGGAAAACTCATCAAATTTCACTACATGTATTATCTCTATCACATTCACAACAACTATGTATCATTTAGGAAGTGTGTTAGAGGTGTGTTATCTTAAGTTCCACATCATGTGTGTATGCTGAAAAACTTAAAGATACTTCCAACAAAGAGGGGAAAAGGAGTAGCTTTGCTTACCTTGTCACTAACATTGACCTATTTTAAAGGAGCTTTCACAGTAATTTAAAAGTAATCAATCACTTAAGGACAAACCAATCTTTCTATTTACCCAAGCCAGACAAGGATTGCTTTTCTAATTTCATAAGGACTCATTACCTGGTAGATGAAAAACAAAACATAAATCTAAAGTATAAAAAAAATTAGAAACTGAGGTTTTATTTTATTTAGTTTAGCATATAGTCCAGAGAGCAGATTTACAACTTGGAAAACTTACTGCTTCTCAGTAGTATAAAATACATTTTTGCATGCCTCAAAAAGCCAACAATTTTGTATTAACTAACCATCTCTTTCAATTGTTCGTCTCCCTGTCCTGCTTTGCTCCAATGAGTCATCATTTTAATCCTCCAAGTGCTTCTGCTGCACTTACACCATAGCACATAGATACCATCTGCTTTTCAGCACAAGAACTGATACAAGAAATCATTTCACACCCTCCAGCCCAGTAACTGAGATATTTTACAAGAGGAAGAGTCTGTCTGATGGTCTTGCTCCTTCTAAAATACCTTGTTGCAGATCATTGTGTTCCTCTTCTGAGAAGGGCCCAGGTCAGAGCAGGGGACTATGGAGGTTTGGCCCCTGCACTGCAGGGGGAAGAGGGAGACTGTCCCATTCCTGCTCCCTGCATTGTGGCCGAGCAAAGCCAGCACCTTTGGCTACCACTGAGGCTGCTGAAGGCATTTACAGGCTGTCCAACAGTACTGCAGGCCTGGTGCCTGGGACAGGGCTGAGGATTCCTCACCATCCACGAACCCTGGAACCCACTGAGGGGACACAGCCCAGGGGTGAGGCAGCCTGGGCTGAGCCTGGCCCCAGGGGGCTCCTCCAGACCCAGCATGGAATGTGCCTGAGCTCCAAGACAGCACTGCCACCTCTCCACTGTCCCCATCAGTCATCACTGGAAGGAGCCAGAGGGAGCAATCCAAACTCCGGGTGATGAGTACCCATGTCACACTGCTCCAGGGCATGGCATGGCAGTCTTCATCATCCTCATGAGAAGCAGAGGGACAGGCACTGATCTCTTCAGTCTTGTGACCAGTGACAGGACTTGAAGAAGCCATGTCAGGGGACGTTAAGTTTAGATATCAGGAAAAGGTTCTTCACCCAGAGGTGGTTGGGCATTGGAAGAGGCCCCCCAGGGCAGTGGTCACAGCACCAAGCCTGACAGAATTCAAGACGTGTTTGGACCACAGTATTGGGCAAATGGTGGGATTCTTGGAGTGTTCTGTGCAGGGCTAGGAGCTGGACTCAATGATCCTGATGGATCCCTTTCAACTGCGTATTTTTGACTCTGTGGTGGCCCATTATCCTCCCATACCTGGAGACTTGTCTGCTTCCCCTCAACACCACAGCTTCCCCTCACTCTCCATGCCCACAACTCCTTCATGGCACCAGCCAGGAGCCCTGGTGAAGCTTCAACCCTGCTGCTGCTGCTCTGGACAGTGCATAACCATGTGCAACAACTCTGCCCCTCCAGCAGCAGGAGACTTAAAAGTTCATCACGGATGCCAGGTGGCCAGGAACAGGGAGTCACTGCCAACATCAGTTGCCACCCTGCAGCCTGCCACGCTGGCACAACTCCCTGCTGGCCACAGTCACTGCCTGGCCCCTTGGTAGGGCCTGGCATGGCTGCAACCCCTCTAATTCACACCAGAAAACTGCTTTAGTCAAGGATTTCAAGAGAAAATAATAAGTAAAAATAATAGAAGAGGCCTGCTTCAGAAAGGTGAACAACAGTTAAAAAAATTCCTAAGAATACCTACTGACATCAAGTTAGTTCAGTTCTTCTTCAGATTTGTTTCTTTTTAACATACAACTTGATATCTTGAGGGATCAGGTTATTTTGTTTTGTTTTTCTTTTTTTTCCCACAACAAAACACTTGCTCCTTTCAAATAGAAGCTTTTAAACAGAGTAATACTAAAAAAAAAAAGAGCCTTTCTCTTCTACTTAGAACCAGGGAATAGTTTTTTTACATCTGGAAAGGGAAACAATATCTTCTGCCCTTGGTGCAAAAGTGTCATGTTGGTAACATTGATCCATTTCAAGAAGACACTGGCTCTCTCTTCCTCCTCTGTATTCAGCCCAGGAAGTAGATTTCAGGTTCAAGCCCCTTTTTTCTTGAAATAATTAATTTCTTGATGCACTTTTTAAAAGCAGAAGCTTTTGAAATGGGCATAACTAGAGTTATCCCTGGAAAAAGGGTTGGGCTGCTAATGAATATTCCAAACCAGCATGATATCAGCTCTCCAGAGATAGCAGAGAAGGAGTACCACCCTGAACAGGGCTCGGCAGCAATGAAAGAAATTTAATCTTAAGTTAAACAAGATGGAAGGCATTTCATAATATACTTGAGATGAATATTTATTCATCACACAACTACAGGAAACAATTAACCCCGTAGATAACATTTTACAGAAATAATAATAAACATGATTAGAGAAACACCATTATCACAATGCAATCCCTGAAGTATACTCTGTTCACGAGATGAAACTAGACCAAATCTAAAAGAAAGAGCATGTACAGCCTCAGCACATGCAGGAGAAAAAGGCAAATATTCAGTCACACAAAGTACAGGAGAAGAAACAAGTAAATTAATAGTCCATTGGCAAGGACATAGTATGATATTTAGGAGTCTGATTGCTCCTCCAAGACTGTCCCTGTGAGCCTCTGAGCATGTCCCTTCACTCTGATAACCAATTTATATATCTATAAATTAAACAAGAGAGTAGGGCTCTCTTGGCAGAGCGAGAGAGTTTATGCTGGGGGCGACATTTTGTAAAGAGGCTTGGCACTAAGAGTGGACACGACTCGGCCAAACATGAGCTCCCGATGCACTGTCAGGGCTGAGGGGAAAAATGCATCCCCAGAGGCCTCCACAGAAGAAGCCTGAAAAGGACTGAAGAACTTGGATTAACTCTATACTTGGCACTCAAGCATCTGGTGCTGGATGGATGTATCAATGTCTGGTGTGCACTGTAGTTGCACTGTTTTAGAAATCCTTCTGTTCTTTCTCATGGAGAATAGAGATAAACTGCACTTTCTGTACTTTCTTAATCTCTGTGTTTGTGTTAAGTGCTCTGTAGCTATGACCAATGATATTGGGAGGTAGATTTTTTACTGACCAATGGTTGCTAGATTATTAATGGATATATAAAGAAGTTTCTGTAAATAAAACTCTCTCTTTCGCCGTCTTGGGGGTTTCTGCCTGCTTCCTTGCCAGCCTTCTCTGCCCGCAGCCGCGAATATCACGAGATTAGCATCGATAGTGCACAGTTGAAGAAACTCACTAAAAAGCCTTGTGAGTAGAGGACTAAAAGAAACTCTAACACAGCTCCATTTATCCTCAAAAATTATATCTGAATGGATCACTGTCTAAATTGCTTTTGACAGGAGGTTCTTACAGGTAAAAGACAATGCTACAAACAAGTTCCAGCAGTCAAGTTCAGATTATATACGTATATATGTATATGTGTGTGTAGATATCTATATGATAAAGGTACACAGGGTACCAATGGTACTACAGTGGTACTTCACCACTGGAACACCTTCCCAAGGATGATGACATGTTCCCTGTCCTTTACCCTTTTAAATCAAGATTGGACTTTGCATTCTGAAAATCATACTTCAAACAGGAATGCATTTAGATTACATACACAATGTTAACCACTTTTCTGGTTCTGCTTTTTCTTTTTAATCTACAAGCACCTACTACACATAAAAATATTTATATATGATATCATATACTTAGGTTTATGCGATTCAACAGACTTTGTAAAACAGTCTTAAAAGCCTAATGTGAAGTCACAGTTGAAAAGTATTGTTCATGGGAATACTGGCTCCTTATAATACGATGTGGTTTCCATATTGGTGAGTTGAATATTAAAGATACCTTTTTCCTTCTTATATTTGAAAGTAATTGAATGGTAAAGAATACCATGCATAGTGAATTATAGCATACGAAACGTGGCGTACACTGCACAGTTGAGACTCGTACATACAGACTGAAAAGGGGTGGATGAGAAGATTTAAGAGTGTGCAAAAAAGAGTTCTTGGGTAAAAATTCTACTAAGTCTAAAAAAGCTACCACCAAGATAAAGCTTCACAAACCCAGCTGCAGATTTTCTCCTCATCTAAAACTTCTATGTCAGGGCCCTGTTTATACTCTCCAGCTGCTGCCTCCTTTGCTTGCCACCCGAGGCCTTTCCCAGCTGTTCTCCCCTTCTCACCCTGAGTCTCCAGCATCTACATGCTCCAGCTGCTAGATTATTCAAATGGATGCCGTGGGCCAAACAATCTATAACCAATTAGTTTACTCAAATAACTTCTCAATTTAAAGGGAGGGAGAGGACCATCCAACATGTGGGACACGTCGCTTCTAGATACAAAGCACTCAGATTACTTTATATTATTCAGGTTTGTTATTTCAAAAACAGCAAAACAACAGGCTACTTTCATTGATATGTGTTGATCTGTTGCATCATTCCAGTAACACAAAGCACACATAAACCCTCTTTAATTGGTGTTTTAGGGCAGGTTTATGGCTACAAGCATTGCTGAAACATTGCAAAGCAGAAGCAGCACTAAACCTTTCCCCATTATCCCAGACACTACAAACATCAACAGATATTTACACTGTGGTCTAGGTATTGATTAAATTGCCAATTGCCATTTTCTGCTCTCTGATTTCTGCTCAATTTAGCATGTGTTCAGCTACCTTCAGCTAGCAAGGACCAGAGAAAGCATTTGACATTTTGAGATGATCTCTTCCCTTTTTTATACATATATATATATGATTCATGGTCTATATGGATACACGATAAGATATGGTTGTAGGTACAACACAGAGAAAGAAGAATAATGAAAAAAATCTGGAAAAACATCTTTTATAGATCTTGCCATAAAGTTTAACTGACTGAAAGTACTTACAGAAGGACTTAACAGTCTGAATACATACTACACAAGTAGGCAACATCAGTGATGGATTCAGACTTTCAGTTTATGTTTGTCTTCGTCATTTTACCACAATTCACCTTTAAAAAGGTTGAAGTTTCAAGAAAGCAATGGTTCATTCCTGATTACAAGACCAGATTAGGAGGAAAAGGATCAGAAGATCACATCTGCATTTGAATTAAATAAGTCAAGTTTCCCAATTGCTTCAGTTACATATATAAATATATAACTGGAAGCACACATTTGCAGATCTCTGTATTTATATTTAGCTTTATTGTCATCAACAGTATGACAGCAGGATACTGTTCAAAGGAGTTGCTTTATAGATGCAATCAGGGATTTTAAATGGAGGCTGTTTTAATCACAAATTCTGCCTTCATCAAAACCAACTTTTCTATTTATGGAAACGCACTGGTTTTAATTTAAATGCCACTGGTGCACAAAGGCTAATGTGAGACTCTAGCTGAAAAGATTTAAAGTGTTTCAGTCTTATTGCAATAAATATTTTCGCTCCAATTTTTTTTTAAATTCAGCATGTTTAATTACCAGGCTTCTGTTATTTCTGCTCTTTATAGAGTAATTCTAGCAACACACTTCTAAGAGGGCTAAAATTACTCTCTATATAATCTACCCGCAGGGCTGTGATCTGAATAGAAACTGTGTTACTTGATTCATGGCACAGTACGTTTCTGTTGTGCATGTTTTTCTCTGTCACCATATGACAGAAGTACTGGCAGAGTTCTCTCCAGTTTATCAACATTTGAGACATCCCAAGTGAACCAAATAAATTCTTCTTTTTTAAATCTTGAACAGCACAAAGCCAAGATTGAGTGCACCTCACTACATTTAATTTATTTAGATAAATTTATGAGCATTTCTGTGCATCTCTCACACAAACCTTGTGGTTTTTTTAAGATTTCCCTCAAACTACCAACAAATGCCCCTGCATGGCCTGACCTGAGGAGATTTTGGCATCAATCTATTTCTGATTTTCCCAATTTATTGCTGACTATTAATATATATATATATCAAGTTAAGATTCTTTTTCTCAGCCTTCGCTCACTGTGTCTTTACAAAATACTCCAACTTTATCTTTGTGAAAATCTTCCAAGTCCTTGATTTTTTCATCATATGAAGTTCTGAGAACTTTTATCTGTCTCAAAGCCTCCACTTCTTCCAGAAAACCTATTAGGTACCTAACTCATGGTTTTCCTCTTTTTCAGGACACTCAAAGGCCTCTTCTCCCACACCCCAGGAGATTTTCAAGCAGGGTTCTACATGATAAAATAAGCAGTTTCATCTCTCTCTCACCACTGCACTCAAGGAGTGCTACATAGAGCTGCTTCATGTTTTTCACCTTTCCATACAGGTCTTCCTGAGCTATCACAAAGCTGGAATTAGAAAAAAGGGAACTACTGGTGGTTTTTTGTGCTAATGATTCCTGCTTGGAAAGGAAAAATATGTGCAGAACAAGTAGAACCGAGTCTTCTATAATGCCAACATGTGTTTCACCTACCTCACATGCACTTTCTGTCACTTACTGCATTATGTGGGAAACTCACCTCACCCTATTCCTGTGGCCTGATTCCCTTAGGGGCTTTCCTTGTGCCCAGAAGGAGTGCCTGGTGGGAAAACAGCAAGGGCCTCTGGACAAGGAATGCCACGAACAAACATGAAGAGGAAAAAAAGAAATTTAATAAAGTAATTTTACCTGCTGCATTGGCACACACAGTGCGCTTGCATGAGGATTTCCTACGCCCAGAACATGTTAGTCTCACTCTGTGTGCATCAGTGTACCTTGCACAGATATATGGGAGCCCTAAGCACATAACCAGCCTCTCTGACCAACTGGGTGCTCCATCTATCTTTGGTAAGAGCCAACTGAAGCATAAGTAGATATCTGATCCATGCAGAAGGAAAGAGAAGGAGAAAGAAAAGCATTTTCTTTAGCAATGGGACTTTTCACATTACTAAGCTGCTCTAAGTATTGCACTAACTGTTGCTGAACACCTCTGAGAAAACCTGCAGCCTGAACCCCCTGACTTCCAACATCCCAAACCAGCGCTTCTGGAAATCACACACAAAGTCACACATGGATTTCAAGGCTGCTGGGTGCAGGCCTCTCCAGTTTATGGGTGCATGAGCACGTGCAGTAAGCTGTAACCAAATATGTGCTTACATCTGGAAGCACTTTAAAAAACGTGATTAAAACATAAAAAACATATGAAACACATGATTTTGCAGGAAGTTCTAACATCACAACATGCTGCTAAAAGGAAAAGCACACTACTGGTCTGGCCCCTGTTTACTGAGTGGACATGGAATGGGAGAGTCCTGAAAGGGAAAGCAACTTGCTTGAAAGTAGTAATTGTCTATTGCATGAACTCAGAATGTTTTCCTTCAGAGAATTGCCAGGGTTTAACCACCAAAAAGGTGTTCAGAAATACCCAAAAAGGAGCAACAGAAAGACCTTCATATGCCACCATGGCCTTTATGCTCCGCTTTGCCAGGTGCAAGAATGGAAGATGCTCCAAGGAAGTCCCTCAAACTCCAAAAGCTCTGAGGAGGGGAAAAGACTTGTGTGCTGAACACTGAACTTGTATCCATGGCAGATATGGGAGATCGGTCATGGTGGCTAAATCCATTTGCTAGCCAGGATTTCAAAGTGCAGAGTACATCCTAATTGCTAAAAACTTTTAAAATTCAGCTGTGAATTCCATCCAGAAGTTGTTGCTGAATGGACTTCTGCCCATGGTGACCTGAATCATTAAGATTTCCTCTCACTACTGGTAACATTCCCATTTCTAGAAAAATGCCCAGGAGAATATTTAGAAGTAGTACATTTCCAAAAGAGTCCATAAAAGATAACTGATTGTCAAATATGAAATGTTCTTATTTTTCTCTGATAAAGAAATTAATGATTGCTCATGATCATCATCTGGCACTCATTCAGCTTGTAAAACAAAAGCATAGTAATGAAAATGAGTTGGTGTTTTCCCTTATCTTGAATGACTTTAGGAGAGGGAAAACTATCTTACACAAGCTTCAGCATTTTAGAAGACCTTATCTATGTAATCAATAACATCATAAAAGGCAGTAGTAATTAATTTCCATTGATGAGCCTTGTTTGGCTGAGAATTAAAATGCCCTTTAAAAATATTATGTAAGTAACAATAATAGGCAAGCATTAATGTTTCCAGTATTAACATTCTCATCTTTAGAAAAGACTAATCCCAAGTTTACAGAAGCGGGCAATTTGCCCAAGGTAAGATGGAATATGCAGGCATTTTAAATGTAAACTAATGGAACATACTGAACTGCTTTAAAATCGAGTTTTTATCCTCGTCTAAACACATCTATGCTGACTTCAACAGAGCCAAGTAAAGAACCAAGTTCTGGCTAAATTCACAGTTGGAAAAAGTACGTTTCCTCCAATTTAACATTTATTACCATATTTCATACTCTATTTTACTATTTATACAAAATTTAACTGCAGTTGGCCATCCCATATGAAAGATTTGTAGGAATCTCATGTGTTCAGTGCAGTTTGTGATAACCAAAATAGTATGTGATTTTTCCATGCACTACAAAATGCTCAGTAAATAGGGGGAAAAAAAACAAACAAGATGTTCTTGTTTGTGTGTAGCAAGCAATTTACATCCTCTTAAGATCTTCTGGCATTTGGTCCTTTATTCTTTTGCAATAGCAAACCCAAGGTGTCCTGTAAGCACCAGATTGGATGAAACCTGTTTTCCTACAGATTTCTGCTCTTTGCTCTGTAACTCCACATTCTTTCTTCTCACTGCAAATGGCCGTATCTCTCCACATTGCTTATTACACTATCACCTGGCAGGAGAAACTGTTCTGTGATGAGTCTGGGACTGCACACATTTTGTTTGGCCACTGAGCCACTGCCAAACAGAATGTATGACAGCTATGTTCTGCCTGCCTCTTCCTCAAAATTGGCACTGATCGGGGTTTTTTCCTCCATACACTCACAGATTTTCATAAAACATGATATTCATTGAGAATTTCGCCTTTCAAATTTAACTGAGAGACACCAAAGGGTTCCAAACACATGAAGGAGGGAAAGAACAAAGGAAAACATACAATCCTTAGTAGAAGTCTCACAGAAAATGAGTAACAGCAAATATTTAAGAATAATACTGTTGATGATGTGACAGCTCTGTGAAATCCAGCTTGGGTTGTTCGGGTTTTTTTTAAAAGATTCTAAGATTAGCCTCTTAAATCTGTTTTAAGAACTGACATGAGTGATTCTGCTTCCAATGAAGCAAGAATACAGCATCTTACTTTTAAGTGTGATGTGCACCTTAATTAGCACTTTAAATTACAGGACTCTCACTTCCTGACTTTAGATATTCCAATCATTTTGTACAAATGCATCCAACCAGATGTAAATAACTACTCACAGATAAATACACCTGCAAAGTGAAAAACAAACAAAAAACCCTTCTTGATGGATACCATGAAGTTAACGTACTTGTAGCTAAAAAGGAACACATTAATTTATAAAACAAACAGAAATACTAAAAATAGTTTAGCAGTAAGAAATTACATGCTTAAGTGATTTGCCCAAAGGTACAAAGAAGTTAGATGACACATTGAGATTTCTATGTCCAGAGGTAGCTTGAAACTTTTAGAACTTCTTAAGGCTGGGGTAAACTCTGAATAAACCCAGAATGACAGAGATGAAGGCAACGCCACTGTTTACTACGTGTCTGTAACTAAATCCCCATAAAGTGGTTACTTTTTCAAATATTTAAACTCAAATTAAGGTGTTCAAGCATGCCAATGTCTGAAGTTGGAAGTTCTTTCCATCAATTCATAATTGGACTGTCTTAAGAACAAATTCCTCTTCCTGACAATCAGACGGATGTGCAACTATACATATGAAACTCAATGTGGAGAAAGGAGTCAAATTTTCATCCAAAGTTTCTGGTGTTCCAGTTTTGGCCAGGTCAAAAAAACTGCTGCAATATTTTCCCTTTCAGAGTCCATCCCCAGTGACAGAACACTGTCATGTATTGCTTTTGTTCATCATCTTTTTTGGGTCTTTTTCTAAAAAAGCATGCTTTGGAAGGGAGCCGTTTTGGCCAAATGTTAAGCAAAGGAGTGGTGGATATGAAGCATGCCACCAAAAAAATCCAACAAGACTGATTTCCCAATGATATAAAATAAAAGATGGAATAGATGGAATAAAGTCAAGATTCTGTGTGTCACAGACATGCTCTTCCCTAATACATAAATATTAATAATAAATAAATATTGCTTCAGAGATTTTCTATAGAATTTCCTATATTTCTATTCAAAAAGCCAATTCAAAAGCTGTATTTGCTATGACCTGCTAATATGCAAAAAAAAAAAAATGTATACACTCCATAATCCATCAGTATATGGCTTGATTTTAAAAAAGAAAACAAAACAAAACAAAACCCCAACAGGTTTTTGAATATAAGTGGCTGAAAAAAAAGAAAGAAACTTAAAACAGTGCTAACTTTGACTTAAGAATGGGGAGATGGCCACTGCCTGTCCTGCCAGAGAGTAGACAGGGCCAATTAGCTGAGTTACATCTACCAAGCAGTCACAGAACCACAGAATCATGAAGAGACCTGAAAGATCCTCTAGTCCCAACCTCCTGCCATGTCCAGGGTCACTTCCCACAAGACCAAGTAGCTCAAGGCCTTATCCAGCCGGCCTTGAACACTTCCAGGGTTGGGACATCCATGACATCCCTGGGCAACCTCTTCCAGGGTCTCACCGCCCGCACAGCAAAAAAGGTCTGTTTCTAATCTAACCTAAATTTCCTCTCTTTCAATTTGTACCACTCAGTCACAGCACTGTTGTCAATCACTTGGTGGTAAAGTCAGGGAGATGCCAAAGTTGTTGAGTTATTGCAATTATGTATATGATGCAGGAGATAAAGAGGGGTGGAAAAAAAACCCAACACATAAGTACATTTTGAACTAACACAGCCCGGTGCTGCTGGAACAACAGTCTAGGAAGGCTTCATGAAAAAGAAGATGGAGAGAGCGTTCATTCCTTGCCCATGTGAGATGCTCCAAGGTGGCAGTCTTGCTTCTTGTGTTTTTACTTCCCCACATCCAGCTAAGTCAACTTTGGATACAGGCTCATGCCAAGTCCTTTCATCATGGTCTCTAAGGACAGCACACTCAGTGCTATCCATATGCAATGCCCAACTTGTCCTAAGATCCTCATAGCAAATAAAAAAAATCAGTGTCTACCATCACATTTATTGTCAAAAGACATGTAATAAGTAGCTATAATTTACCATCTCCAGTATATAACAATTCAGATCGCTTTTTATGTCAAGCCCTTTAAAAATAGTCCACAAACCACCTGTTGATCACATTGTTCCAAAGGCCGTTTTTCAAAGACTTCTGAGTTGGTTTTGTTTACTTCATTTCTAAAAGGAAAAATATAATACATTCCTATTTCTGTGACTTAAAATAATTTTAACATACTTCCTTTAACAAGGAAAAAAAAGGAAAACAAACAAACAAAAGAATCACCTGTGGTTTGGGACTACACAATGGAATATTTCAGGCCAAAAAATACAGTTAAAAGAAGAGCAAAGTGATTGAAAGCAAATGGTTTGATATAACTTAAAATGTGATTAAGTTACCAGATCTAGCCAAATTTCTTGGTTTTCTTCCAGACAGTGGCAGATTATAAACGAAGAGGAAAAAAAAAAAAAACACAAAGGAAAGAATTTGAAGAACACTGCTTTCTCTTCAGCATGAACTATCAATTTTTACAGTTTTTGCCTGATACTGATGTAATTCTCATTGACGTCAGTGGAAGGATAGCTGGACCTACACTGGGTACTTCTGGAAAAAATCCTTCCTTGTGAATTTTCAGCGAGAGCTTGAAAAAAGCTTTATGGGGCTCTTGGAGTGTGCACGCTGATTTCCACACAATTGAAAGGCATTTCCAACAGAGGGTGATTCTGTCACAAAAAGCCATTTTGTATGTTTTTCGAATAAAGTTCTGTGCCAATCGCTTTCTCCTCCATTTTCATTGTTTATATCTTATAACTCCCCTACTCTCCCCTACTAAAGGCACAGATTTTTTTTCAGGAATTTATTATACACAGGCTGAAATAACAGATGCTCAGTGACAACCAGGCTACAGTCACGAGCAACTTATAAAACACAGACCAAAACCAGAGGCAGTATTTTCAGAGGATGCTTATCCTCAGTCTGGAGGCACTGCAAAATCAGGTTGCCTTAGGAAACACACTTAGAAGGCACTTCCACCATCCCAGCCATAAAAACCTACACAGTTTTGGTTAGCAGAGAAGTGGGAGAAGAAGCAGTGAGAGAGCACTGGGATACCTTTGACCAGCTCTGCCACAAAGGAATATTCTTAGGAGGATGTCTTCAGCTGGTGCTGCTTTTTTGAAATAATGAAAATTCCCAACAATATCGGAGATGTACTTCAGGGTAGAGCCTTCTCTTTAATTTATCTTTTTAACACTCTTTAACACTATTTTATTTCAACACTATCTTCTCTTTAATTTATCATTTAACACTATTAAATGTGCACTGTTCAAAACTGGACCAGTTGCAGGGACTGCAGGTCTTTCACAGGAAATTTATGGTCCATGGAACATTTTTTGGGTTAAGAGGAGATGTGGAGAGCTGATGATACATATAGAATACTATCACACAAAATGGCTTAAAAGAGGGAGAAGAGGTACTTTTTGCAGTACGTGAAGTTGTATTTGTTACCTACCTCTATCATATTGCTAAAAAACCTGAGGTTACATAATTAATACTAGTACAATCTTTGGATTTTAAAGGTAATGTCAGAATTGGAAAGATCATCCAGTTATTGCCTGAATCACCAAACATTTCTATAACAGAGGCAGGTATTTCAGAAACTGGAGATAGCATTATATGTACAACTGTGGTTGTGGACTCTGGTGTCATTTCCTGTAGAATAACAAGGAATCATAAACCTTTATGGTGCCACATTCATACACTGAAAATCATGGTGAACACAGTTTTAAACTCCCCCACTGGACTCCCCTGATCCCTACCAAAGTCAGTAGGATATTTGACAGAATCCTGAATAAAGTCATGGGTGATGAAAAGAATTCAAAGTGGATGGCTTGGTCAGAGGAGAGGCAGAGGAAAGTCCATTGATATTTCTCACTCTTCTCCCCTAGACCCAAGAATCAGAATTGCCAAAGTCCTTCCAAAGGACAAGAATTTTTTAAAAGTTACAGGGATCTTGTTGGAGTTGAAAAAAGGAACTTAACCTGTGCTCAAAAAACATCCACAAGCAGATCTAATGATCCATCCTCACCTCTACCTTCACTGCTAGAAAGAGAGAAGTATAGAAGAGGATAAAGAAATATAGAAGGATGTTAGGTGAAAAAGAGAGGTTCCATCTCACATCCTCCTCTCTGAAATACTGTGATCATAATTTTGGAAGGAACGGCCTACTTTCCCGAGTGAATTTATAACTTCAGGTATAAAGCTGACTGCCAGCAGTGGAAATGCTTCTGAACAAATCCAGAGAAAGACAGCACAATTCCCAAGGGTCATCTCAGTGACTGACAGATCATTTTAGAAAGGGTGGGTTTCCTCTCTCATGCCGTGCTCCTTCTACTTTTAGATCTCCTGTGGTTTGCTTAAGTTCTGCCTCTCTTATTACTGTTCCTATCCTTACTTCTGCTTCTTATCTGTGATCATCTGCTTTTACCCACATATTAGAATCTCTTAAATCACTTAGTGGACCAAATGTTTCTCCTTTTATCTCTTCTTCTTTCACCTTCATCATCACCTTCAGGGACACTCTTCTGCTGATGGTTTGAATAAGTTGTTGGTGTACTGAAAGTTAATTTGGGTATTCCAAAAATCATATTCCATGTGATCATGAGCTGTAGCTGAGGAGATTAAAGAAATCTTTGTCTTTGTTTTTTAAAATTCTTTTAAAAAATTCTTTCAAAATTACTGGGATATAACATAGAGGGTTTTTTTCTTTTAAATTCATCTTAACAACACTATCATTCACTGACTCCATGATTGCTATAGTTCTGCTATACCTGTCAATTTCCCTTCATTTACTGTTACAGACATCACCTTGTCATGACAGCACAAACTAGTTCCTCTCTTTGAAAGAAAAATCAACTGTTAGTCTTGAATTTCCACAATTTCTCATGTGACTAAAAATATCCATAGGTATCATGCCAACCTGTTTCTGTTAATATACAGATGTCAATAAAAGGAACAGATCTAGTAAATAAAGGTTTTCCTTCTTCCATACAGAGCAACAGAACAAACCTAAAAGTCAACCTCCAAAATCACTTTCTATGTAATTCACAAACCAAATCTAACTACTCCTTGAAAAATATTAAAGATGCTAAACACAAACCTTTCAAACACTTTAACCTTTTCAAAACTACTTTTTTTTTCATCTCTAACTGGTGTCAGAGAGAACTAAAAAAGATGGTATAATTATTTTAGTCTGAGCTCATGATTCTTTTACTTTCTGTAAGAGAGAATAGCAGTATTTGGAGATATACTATTGATGTTTAAGCTTTCTGCCAGTCACATTAAGTTGTGTCAGTCCTCAGACAGTCAGTGAGAACACCACATTTAATCATCATTATTGCTGGGTTTCCTTGAATCACAGAACACAACTACTGTGAGCAGATATCCTCCTTTTAATAATAGATATACGCATAAAATCCTCAGTAAATTCCTCTCCTCCTCATTAAACCTTTTCCCCTTCATCAGGCTAATCATCAGAGCATGAAGAAATGTTTCATAATCCTCTAGTGTGGTGTCACAACACCAGTGGTGCATTATTTTGCCAGTGGAAGCCCTAGAGCACAGAAAGGATTGATTCCCTGCTCGTGTGCCTATGGAGGAGGTGGCCGCGTGTGAGCGCCCACCATTCCCTGCTCCCCAAGTGCCTCGTGACCACCAGGAGGTGGGTGAATCCCCAGCTGCCCAGGCCTCCAAAGCTGGGAGGGGACCACCTCCTCAAAGGTTCTTTTACTTTCAGTTTTTAAAGGTGTAAAGAGCACTTCAGCAGGTATTCCTCCCTCACACCACAGCCAAGAAGGAATTTGTACATTTATGTGACTGAAGAGGACATGTTGCTTTCCCTCCAAGCAAGCCCTGAAACTCTTAAAAGAAAAGAACACCCTTAACTGAACTAAGAACACAGTCAAAGATTTTCTTGTGGAAAGTAATGTTTAGCCCAAGTCAAAATATACAGAAATTCAATTCACAATAAGAAAACAAAAAATATGAGGTCCACTTAGATCATCTAACATTGCAGCATTGCATTCAAATCTGTATTTCTTAGCATTTCTCTGGCACAATCTCCCCCCCCCTTTCTATTTAAAACTATTTTCAAAATTGATGGATAAACTCAAGATCTCAAACTGGCAAACATGAAGGGACACAATAGGTGAACAACTTGAACTTCTGCACCTGAAAGGCACTGTAATGTCAGATCAACTCAGATCTGAAACATCATCTTATTTTTTTAAAGAAGTATTCTGCTAATTGTTGGATGAGTATAAGAACAGAAAGACAGGTCAAGAAACAAGCAGTAACATACCCTCTGTGCAGAGTTCATCTGACCAACTTCTTACATATTAGAATTATTCTATCAAATGAGCATTTTCCATTTAGCTCCAAATAATTGCTACAAAATTTTAAGATTTTTCTTGCATCTTTTGAGTTAGACTTTTCTTTTTAAGAAAACTATTTTTTTAATGAACTCTATGATGAAAACAATTTTGTACAGAAACACACCTGCTGGAGGAAAAACAGACTCACTTCCCCTCTAAATTACAGACATCTTAAAAGCTCACATACAGAGTAACTTTGACATGCCTTGATGATTTATTACTCTAAATTTTATCCACTCAGCAGTTTTCACAAGCATATTTCTAACATTACTGTCAACATGCAATGTTTAATTCTGTTGCTGTGTTAATGAAGCAGCTTTTTCAAAATCAGTAACCGAAATAACATTATACCTCAGATCATATTTATTACCATTACACTAGATGAGTAGTGTATCTAATACAATCTGTTCACAAACTTATCCACAAGTATTGTGTTTCTCTCCTTAAGCGAATCAAATGTTATAAAAGCCTTATCTTCTGTATAATTGTTGTGCAACTCACCTAAAATTTAGATACCTCTCTGTTATTTTTGGAAATATATATCAGAGTATAAATCCTTTTTCTCTCAGCAGAAATCAGAATCTCAGAATATTGTTTTAAGGAAAAATTAAGTGCATCACAACAAAGGAATTCAGAAAAGCTGCAGGAAAGCTTGAATAAATAAAATAAATATGGATAGAATAAAACTGGCTTCCTCCCAAACCCCCAGTTTGTCAAAAGAACAAAGCACACTCAAACAGCATGTAAAACCTGAATTCAAAATACGTTTATAAAAAAGGGATGAGGACACATGTTTTTTATATTTCAGCTTGAAAAATAAAGGGACACAGCAATGAGTCTTGCTGGCAGGCAGATAACTCATAGGCCCTGACCCTTCAACTCACCAGGAATTCAAACACAAAGCTCTTTTCATAGTGACCGTGCCATACATTCTCAAGATAAGGCAGCGAAATAAGGAGCAATAGAGAGGTGCCACAAAGCTCAAACTGCAAAAAACTGCACAGAAATTATGTTCACTTATTCACCTCCATGCAGTTGCACACGAAGGGCTGGCTGCAAAATGATTTCTTTCCAAATCAGAAGCCATGCAGTGTGCTTTCAGAAACAGGACCTGTCTCCTGAAGGAAGAAAAGCACTAGAGAGAGCAAGCAGCAAGGAAAGGGCTATCCCTGTGCATTTCTGTATCGTTCAGAACTGAAGTGCACATCCGGACAAATAATCTGGAACACAATAAGCTCTGCAGAAGGATCGCTGTGGTAAAACGGAAGGGTTTTTAGAAACAACAAAAAATAGCTACATTTCAAACAACATTTCAAATCTGGACTCACCATGAATAAGCAACAGTTGCCTGAAGTTAGTGTGTTATTTTCTGCCCTGTTCCATTGCACTTTTTGCCTAGTTGTCCAACACTTGGTAGCTCAGAGCTGCCACACAGAGGCCCCTTCCGTGATCTGGCTTATTTGCCTGTCAGTTTGAGTCTCAGCTTCTGTATGATGCAGCTGTGCACTTTGCTGAAGGTCTAATATCATTTCCATAAGCCTTCTCCCTGCCTGGAGCAAGCAGTTTGTTCTCCCTGCTCAATAAATACTCAGATCACTTTTCTGGTACTCACAGGGATAAAGCTTTAAGTTGTTAAGGAGTTCTTACTAAGTAGTGGGTGGAGAACATAAGCTCAGTACAAGGAAACTCTGCGCATAATCAGAAACTGAGAAACTTCCTCCCTTTCCCCCAACCCCTCCTCTCACCAAGCAAAGCTGCCAGTGCCTCCTTTACAGAAATTTAGGAATGTAAAGGGAGGACTCAAAGGGGCCCAGTCAGACAAGCCTTTCTCAATCAATTAGCTTGCAGCCATTACTTGTGACCCTAGGTCACACAACATAAGTGTGTGGGGTGTGCCTTTAGTGGTACACCAAAGCTACTTATTAAAACTTACATAACCAAAAGTGTTCAAAATCAAATAAAGTCTGAAAGCTGGAAAATTCTTTCCACGTACCACAGTTTTGAAGGAAGAAGAGCTTTGCATAAAGAAATGTTGCTTTACTTTTCCAATAACAAATCATTTGATGCAGGAAACTAATTTTTTTTATACTTTAAAAAAAAAAGAAAAAAGAATGAAATGTGAGATGCACAAGCAGACTTTAAAGTGGTATTTGTTTTATGATTATGTAAAAACTAAATAATACTGGCCTGAGTGATATTTGACGAAGCACATGATTATGTTTCTTAAAATAACACTATTGTCTGTAGCTGCAAAGGCATAGATGTTTATAGGACTATTTAATTAATTAACGAAGTGCAGCCCCTGTATTTCAGTTCCCTGCAAGAAACTAGTTCTCAGCATTCGGATTGCATTCTTCATTTTAATACTCCAACATAAATCAAGCTATTTACTTTTAGAAAAGTTCCAAAATATTTAAACACTGCACTGAACACACAGGGAGGAGAGGGTGTAACTTGCCACAATTCCCACACAACGAGTATACACCCCTTGGTGTGAAGGGAAACTTCAAAAAGACCCTCAGCTTCATATCCTGCCAACCCAATGACATGGAGATGATGCCTTGGAAAAACCCATGAGGGAGTCCTGATTTGAAAAGCAGATCTATGACAACCCCTTTCTGGGCCAGGCGAGATCAATGCACTGCAGGGGCAATGCACTTTAATCTCAAGGTGCATCGCAAAGCATCTTTAAGTAGCGCCACAGATCAAGGCTTACACACTGAAGAAAAAACAGTTCAGCCCAAACCTCACCATCTACTGAAGGCAACTGAGCAACAGCTAGGCAAAAGCTCATAGAGGACTCAGGGAAACATGTAACCATGTAGGAAAGTGGTGGTAATGCAGTGAAGTTGATTGAGGGTGCTGTAGACAACCTGCAATCTACCTCCAGGTCCCTTTCCTATTAAAATCCTAGCCAAACTCTCAGAACAAGCAGCAAGGCTCGTGTTAGTTCAGACATTCATTCAAGAGATCAGATTGCAGGATCAGGGCCACTGAGTAAGTGCCCTGGGGTAGGGATTTTACTTCTGTCTTGCACATAAGACAGCATTTAATAAATTAGGTCACATTTAAATCCTTGGAAAGCTCTGGCAGGAGGAATAATAATCATGGAAACTTTAATTTTGAACAAAAAAATGGGTTCAGGATTAAGATGCTGGACTGGAATTTAGGATAGTTGGGTTCTGTTCCCATTCATGTCTCAAATGGCACAAATGATTCCGGAGACATTGCTTGAACTTCTGCATTTATGTCAAATAGTGCTTGCCCTGCAGCTGTAAGACCTCCACCTCCTCAAAGTCTATCAATAAAAAAAACAGATGATGATGATAATAAACTTCAGTATGCAAATCCCTTCAATACTGGTTCTCACCACATGCTCTGCATAGTGGAACTAAAGCAGTATTGAATATAAAATATTTACTGACACTGGACTTCTCAGTAATGGAAAACAAGAAAACTACAGCAAATTTATGAAACCTCTTTCAAATCCATTACAGCTTTCAAAATACATGCAATCTCCAGCAGATAAAAACAAGTCCATACACATGAATAACAACATAGGCTTCATTCTCCCCCCTTTAGCCCTCTAAGTGCAAGGTTCCTGGAAAGCTTACAAGGTTGGGCCCTTAAAACACAAAAGTTTGTAGAAAAAAATAGTAGAAAAAAATAGGAGGACAGTGCCTGTGAGGAGACAGGCTGTCTAGAGTGTTGCTCCCCGCAGGTGTTAAGAAAAGGAGCATTCCATCTTTGGCCAGCCTCTGAACTTCCAGGCTAAATCAGAGGAATTACCACTGAGTTCAGGTTTCCCTTTAACCTACAATTTCTAAAGCAAGATGTATCCCAAGCAGCCCACTTAGATATACATTCACACCTTTCTTTTGGAAAAGTTGATATGGAAAGTTTACAACACAAATAACAAAGAAATTTAACGGATGTTTTAAATGTAACTTAAAACAATGCTTCCACACTATAAATAATAATAGAATAATGGCTCCTCCTGGCACTGTTGAGTCCCCTGGCTAAGGACTCTTCCTTTTCCTGATTGCTGGCTGTAAAATTACCCCTCCATTGGCTCCACTCCATTGCTGCCACATTTCAGCCATGCAAAGGCAATGTGAGCCACTTCAAAATTATCTCTATCAAAGAAAGACACAAAGTTTGAAGTGGAACAAGATCCTCAAACCAAAGATGGCAACCAGGAATATATAAAACTCCTTTAGCATTCTCAGGGTGCTGTGCTATGAGCAAGATTCCTTTTAATTAATGGAAGTAACCACCACCTTTAGTGTTTCCACTTTTACATTCTAATAAGGATCAGCCCAGAATAGATTATTTCAGGGAAGTATAATACAAGTTTTCATATATTTTTCCACATTCTGCTATTTTTTCTCAAAAGTAATGAAATTTGGAGAGATCTACCTTAACTAGCCACCTTTTTTCCTCCCTTATTTGTCACATGTTCTTTCAGACTAAGTAAATGCTCAGCTCCTTGCACCAAAGTATTTTCACACTTACTAAATCAGAACTAGCAAGGAGATAAAATGTGCAAGAATTTTACAAAGTTTTTTTTTGCATATGCACAGCTTCAGACCTGGAATACACCCAAGTTCAATGTGATCAATATATGATCATGCTACACTAAGGGATCCTTTGAGAATAAAAGGGATTTCTTGTTATTCAGGGCTTGTTTTTCTGTACTGGTCAATAGGAAAAGCAACATTAATTCACAGAACTAGCTCTCCTCCTCTGTTATGCTCTTAAATGAGATTAAATTAATTTTAGTTAGAAAGATAAACAAACTGTGTGCAAAACACTTGTGGCAGAATCACATGTAAAGTTTATAGTGTTGATAGTGGTACTCAGCAGACATTCATATCTTAAGTCACGCTGTAAACACTTTACATTAAAAGCAATTGCTTCTTTAAGAAATAAAAAAAAACTTATTCCATTAAAAATAAAAAAAGTTTGCAGATACACTACAGTACTTTGAAACAGATCTTCCACTCTTTAAGCCTTCTTCCCCTGCGTTCCCCCACCCCCTTTTCCTTTCAGGAAACAAAACTCAAGAAGAGAAAGAGAGAGAGAGTCAAAAGGTTACAGCCGGCTTGTAAGTGCAAAGAACGTGAGAGGCCCATTATTCCCCTTAACACCTGACATCCCAGGATACATTTTCCCCAGTGCTGAGGCTGCTGGATTAGCCATGCAGCTCCTGGTGATAATGGAAGCTGTGCATCTCATTCGCCATGCACTGCTACTTAAAGTTCTTCTCCTACCCTGCTCCTGTAAATTGTTCTCATTCCTGCTACATAGTTATAAACTTAATTAATGACAATTTGCATTTTGCCATGATTAGACACAGTTAAATACCTTTTCTGAGTTGCAGATAGTAGATAAGAATTCATTCCTGGAATTCTGAAGTCCAAAAAAGTTGCAGTAAATTCAGTAAAATTATGCATTTATTCTTAATTACAAATAAAACCCAAGAGAGTACCTGACACAAAGCTAATAAATGTTTGAGCTTTGATTTAAAAAAGATTCCTGATCAACAACCTTTGTAACAGCATTATAACATTCCTTGACTCAGAATACCCAGGTTTCCATGATTTCCACAGCCTAGTGAAGCAGGTGAAAAACATCTAAGGCATGTTTCTTAGAGGTACAGAACAATGAACATATCAGAAAGAAATACTAAATTACCAAAGTCTTTGCTGCACTTTCTCTAGGATGAAGGTTCCCCATATCCCTCAGATGTAGCTGAGATCTGCTGGCTTGGCTGATGCTGTAGGAACAAGGAAACAATTACCTCTAATTAGGTGCATAATCATACACAAAATGGAAAAGGACTGAGAATGAAGTTAATTCTAAACACCAGAAGTCTTCAGGCAAAAGGACAAAAGAGAAACAAGATTGATTAGGGTGGAAAAGGTATAGTTCACAAAAATCAGCATCTAGCTCCTATAAAAAGTAGCAAGAGAAAGTAGGACAATATGATTACTTGGAATTTCCTGCTATTAGTAAATACTATGTTCTAATTTAAAGATAACTTAATTTCAAAAAAGACCCAAATTCCAAGGTGAATATGAGCAAAAACTTTAGAAGTTAATTAATAAAATGCTGGAAGTGAGAACATGGCAGAAAATGTGAGTTCCTTGCTGTAGAGGGGTAGCTCTGGGATGTTGCTCACCAGCTGCAACCAAAAACGTCAGTCCCTGCTTCCTCTCACCCCTCACCTACCCCATCCTAAACATCAGCCAAGTGCTTTCTGCTGCAGATGCAAGGCACTTGTTCGAGTTTGAAGGTACAGGTTTTCACATTTTTCTTTATAGTGCAAAGGATATAGTAAGTTTTGTGTCTTGGATTTTGCAAAATATCTTAGTCTGGTCACTGCTAAGACAGAATGTCACAAATATTGCAGGAGGAGTCTGAAAAGGGGAAAAAAATAAAGAGGTAAATGAAAATTCTGGTAATTGATAGCCAGGATTTCAGAAACATACTGAGATAACTCAAATATTTAGGATTCAAATGTGTGAAAAAGGTTTAAAGGAACATTAAACAGGTGTGTAGCTCCTTTAAGAAGATTTTATAACCAGCAGAATAAAATTTTCCTGAACAAATTGGTTCTTACAACATGTTTAGCTACTGTGGTAAAAAGCTTGCTTCAGCTGGTTTGATTTCCTAGAAATGAAAACAAGTGGGTGTGAATTTGTCATTTGGTACCTTATTGAAGGACTAAGGTTATTTATTTATTTTTTAAGTCACTTGGGTTTTAGAAGCATGAGTGAATACAAAGACAGAGATTAAAGAGAGTGCAGTCATTCCAGAGACAGGCATTAAATGAGATTTTAATGGGGTCTGTCCATCACCTCTCCAGTAACCTGCCAGGTAACACCACCAAAGCCCACACTAGACTTTCCCACTGCCCAGGATGATTCGATTTAGCTTTGTTGTTCAGGTATGAGATGCTATTCATTTGGACCACCAAACCAGACCAGATATATACATAGGCACTATTTATTTTAGCTGTATTTATATTTGTAAAAAATAGGCCTATAAACCAAATCTAGTGCCAAAAAAAGACCTTGAAGGGAAAGATACATAATTCCAAACATCCCTGTCAACATAGCAACAATATAATGTTTGAATACAAAATCTGAGCCTGGCTGAGTCGGGGGTGTGTGAATATAGGTTGGACAAAGCTTAGGATGTAACTCTAGCCCAGCATGTCCAGCCATAGACCCTACCATTTAAAAAGAAGCATTTATCTCTATTTGACATGAATGAAGGTTTCCTAAAGCACCTGTCTGGTGCATCCTCACACACATCTCATTACATTAATCCTTTCACATCTGCAAACTCCATCCCATGTTGCCAATGTGGAAAAGCAATGGATCTGTTCTTGAAAAAATCTGAATATCCTAAAAAATGTTACAGAAGTTTTAAAATTTAATCTCATAACATACATGAAAACACACAGATGAGTAAAACCTTTTTCTGCCATTGCCCACACCAGCATTTAACGTGTGTTTTCAGAAGAAAACCCTGAAATTTTTACCTACAGCATATCTAGACACACCTCCCTGACAGAGAGCTATAATGGAAAAAAGCTTGGTAATACTTGCTCCAATTTATTTTCTCTGAAGTTAATGCCACTTCTTTGTCTGTGAATTTTTTTTCTTTTTCTTTTTTTTTTAAAGTGTCATGAAAAACATGACCTTGCTGAAGCTTCTGAGCTAAAAATGAATTCTCAGTAGAAAAATATCCCTAAAGTAGATTCTCTCTCTTACCAGGGAATGCTCCCGCAGTCAACTTCAATTTGCCTTAAAGACAAAAAGGCATCTCTCTAGGGATAAAAATCAATCCCCAAACTGTCAGCA
Source organism: Origma solitaria (assembly GCA_013397895.1). Classification (NCBI taxonomy): domain Eukaryota; kingdom Metazoa; phylum Chordata; class Aves; order Passeriformes; family Acanthizidae; genus Origma; species Origma solitaria. The sequence goes on from VZRL01006038.1 coordinate 539,328, forward strand.
GCAACATACAAAGTTTAAAAATGTGCTTAATTCAGCGCAAACAAATGTCTGTAAATTGTCAAGCCAATATGTGAGAAGTGTCTCTTCCATTAAATAAAATCATGAGCTAAACGAAAAAACTAAAAAGGGGAGAAAAACACCACAAGCAGATATATTTTATCCACCCGATATCTATCAAGCACACTTGTACAGAATAATAAGAAACCGTTCTTTATTAATAGATTGCTGATTATGTTTAAAATTACTTTAATTGCTACTGATTTTTTAAAGGTTTTCATTACTGTTGTGTTCCAGTGCATGCAAAAGCACACCTTCTCCATAGATCTTAGCAATGTGTCGTGGGTTTGACCCTGGCTAAATGCCAGGCACCTACAATGTTTGCTTTCTATGCTCTCTCCTGCTGCAGCTATGCAGAGGAGAGGAAAAACTAACCCAAAACACTGGACTTATGAGTTGAGATAAGATCACTGATAAGGGCCGCACGAGATTCAGGGCAAGAGCAGGCAGGAAACTTAAAGTTGCAAAAAAAGTGATTTATTAATCTAACAGAGTCAGAGGATAAATTGGAGATAAAAATAAGCTCTTAAGACACCATTTCTTCACTCACCCCTCTTTTCCCTCTTAAGGCACCACTTCTCAGCTCACCCCCTCCCTCCTTTCTAACTAACTAACAACTCCCAGGCAGGGGCAGGGTGTGGGGTTTTTCTTAGGTCAGTCCATCGCAATTCTTCTACTGCAGACACTGTTTCTCTATTTGCCCTCTCTCTCTATTCAACCAACAGATCTGGGCTAGGGCAAGGCATGTGGGGTTTCTTAATCAGTCCAAGGCCACAATTCGTCTGCTACAATCACTGCTTCTCTACTCACCCCTCTCCCTATTAAGGCCATTTCTCAGCTCACCCCCTCCCTCCTTCCTTCTAACCAACAGCTCCGGGGTGGGGGCAGGGTGTGGGGGTTTCCTTTGGTCAGGGTCAGTCCATCAGGGGGAAGAATCCTCTACTTAGCCATGGGGGTCCCTCCCACGAGAGACAGTCCTGTGCGAACTTCTTTGGCGTGGGTCCAATCTCACGAGCAGCCCCGCCCGATTGCTGCTGTCCGAGATTCTCTCCAGGCTGCAGAATTCCAAGCCGAGGCCAGGCTGTTTCCATCCCGGGAGCAAGGCCTTTCTCTCTCCTGCAAGGCCTTTGCAACTCTCAGTCTCTGGGACTCCCACTGGATCACAGCTTCCTGCAGGCATCATCTGCTCCTCTGGCGTGGGCACCTCCCCACAGGCTGTGGGGGTTTCTCTGCATCCCCTGGACTCCATGGGCTGCAGGGGGACCACCTGCTCCCCCATGGTCTTCACCGCGGCTGGCAGAGGGTTTTCAGCTCTGGCGCCTAGAGCACCTCCTCCCCCGCCTTTCCACTGACCTTGGTGCCTCCATGTTGTTCTCCCTCACATATTTTTACCTCCTCCTCCTCCTTCCCTGGCTAAAAAGAAGTGCGTGCTCACATTGTTTTGATTTCTTCTTAAATATGTTTTCACAGAGGCGTAACTAACATCTCTAATTGGCCCAGGTTTTACCAGCAGCATGTCCATCATTTTACAGCCATCAGAGACTGGCTCTGCTGGGCATGGTGGAAAATTTCCAGAATCTTTACTCAGGACATGCAGGAGCCATCTTTGTACCCCACCCTGTTCACTGGCAAAAACTGGGCCAGGCAAAACTACCGCACAATGGGAAGCGGTTTGGGACAACATCAACTCCGATTTGCAATCTGAAGGTGATCCACACTCAGTGACAAGGAAATCAGTTTTCCAGCTTGGAGATATCATCACAAATTGCAACAACTGCAGAAATGACTGAAGCCATTGCTGGCTACAGATGTGCAGCAGGGGTGCCCTTGTCCTACTCCCCTCAAGGACAAAGCCAGGTGACAACCCCCAGCTGGAAGTCCTTGCCTTTTCTTCTTCACCTGTGCCTTTTCTTGGGGCACCTGTGCAAACTGCTCCCACCTCCTACCCTCCTGAGGTGACTGTGCCTCTACCTGGCAGCACTCTGACAACCTGGGAACTGCCTCCACATCCCCTGCAGCAAAAAGGCACGGTGCAGGTAATGGGTGGGTGTTGTGTGGGCAGGCAAGGACCTTCCCCATCTGGTCATTCTGCCGGCAGGTGCTTGGAAGAAAGGGATGGGACTGTTTGGTGGGTTTAGTTCAAGCCTTTATCACATTCCTGGATGCCATTGATCACACCAGGGCAGAGACAGATCAACCTAACAAAAGGAATAATACAGCCATCACAGCGGTTACAGTAACTTCTCCCCAGGATGATAAAACTTGGACTTTTCCCCCTATAACCTACGGGGGAAACCTGTGTTTCCTACCCTAGTAGCTGAGCCCACGATGATCTACACTTGTACGAAGAAATGTGCTCAAGATATGAGCAGAGCTCCACCACGGGTCTCCTTAATCTTCAATGAAACAACTTAATCTTCCCCTACCCCAGTTTCTGATCTGAAAATCTCCATCTAGAGTATATGATATGGACTTCATTATCACATTTTAATGCAATAAGAAGTAAAAGCCTTTCAGTTTTGTTCTCATGTTTGGCTATATACATCAGGAAGTCCTGAAACAAGAAAGTGCTATTCAGTGTAAACAAGAAGGTGTTGTGCAAAAATATAGGCTGTGTTTTATTTAAAAGAACACAAACTTGCAATGACCCAAAAATAAAATAAACAAATCCCACCCTCCTCAGAAGTGATCTAATAGAGACTCAAAGATCAAGTTTCAATGATTTCTGCAAAATTACACCAAAATATCCATATGTGTTAAAAATGGAAGGGCATGTTCTACAGTGTTGAAAAATCCACCATAAATCAATTAAAATACATAACCATGAATACATATGAAAATATAAAGTGAATGGACAATGCAAAAACCAGGAAGGTTTCAATATAACAAAAAAGCAAGTGGGGGAACCATCAAAGCTAAATCAGCAATAACCAAAGCACAAAACAGTGCTATTTGATGATTCTTTTGTATAGAATGTAGAAAAAATAGACCAAGTTCCATGCTGGAGATGCACTGCAAGACAGAGATGACCATGTGTCATTACTATACTTTCATGTTAGTTTCTGTGAGCACAGAAATACTGTGAGTTGTGAACTTTTAGGCAGAAAAAGAAAAAAGAAACATAGCCAATGAGGAAAAACCACAAGAAAAAGGTTGCCATCTCTTTCTGCCGTTACTTTCAGAGGTAACAACACAGTCAGATATCCACTCACTGACACAACATGTCACACAATTTCACATACAAGGCAATAATGCCAGGAAATAATGGGTACTGCTACTCTCTGCATTGCTTTATTATAAATCTTTCTATGGAGACTACTAAGGATTGAAAAGAGAGGGAAAACCTCCATATTTCCTGATTTATCTTGAAAATCAAAAAGTCTAGGTTATTTGCAGCTAATACTTCAGAATGGTCAGAAATCTTTTCATCATTACTTTACCAAATAAATTTTCTGATACGCATGGTCAAAGGCAAAGATTAGCTCAGGAATCCAGACATCATTTATTTTGGCAGTGTGCATATGTTAGTAGATTCTTTTAGTCCTCCCTAGGATTAACATGAGTTTTGAGAGATGGTATGGGGTCCATACAAAAATCTGAAAGTTCAAAGCTATATTGCTTAGTCACCCAGGAAAGGGAACTAGAACAATTAAACTATCTAGCATTCAAAAATAAGACTGTAAAGTGTTACAGAAGCAGTAAAAATTCATAATCACAGGTATTAGAGATCCCTCTCGATAGCTGGTTCCCTCTTCCAGACAGTACATCATCACCTGAGTTCTCCCTGTAACTGTTTTTAGATCAAAATGTGCATATAATTGCTTAACCAAATTAGTAGTTATAACTGCAATTATTCTCCATTGAATAAGAAAAACATAATTGGTTCTCATAACACTGAACTATTTAATTTTTTTACAGAGCAGTTACTTCTCTGCCCCTTCCATGGAAGACAATGGTTGTTGCTCAGGTCCACAGTGTAAATGTCACTATTTCCATTGAGTCCAAAGATGACAACAGTGCAAATTCAAGCTAAAAGGCCAAATTAATAGGTTCAAGTCAGCATCAAATAAATGGGGGTCTTAGGCACAAACCCCATACCACATCCTGCCCTTGGAAGGCAGCAATAGACTTTGGCGGAGTCAAGCAGGGCAGCCCATACTGCCTGGAGCGCTTGTTGCTATGTACATACTCCTGCAAGCTCTCTACTACACTTTCAGCCTTTTCTTTACTTCTTAACTAGAACCTCTCAGATTATGTAGGCATGGAGATTGTCACCTCTTGCACTATCACAAGGTGGACAGGATTACTGGGATTGAGCCAGCAGCTCTCAAGGAATTGTCAGTGTTTAACACTTTTGGTTTAATGCCTTGGGAGGAGAGTTCCTCATTCTGCAAGCCAGCCGAATCCCATGCCTCGAGGAACTGATGAGACCAGGGGCAGCTTGTGAGCAGGGTACAATCAGAACTTGCAGGAAAGCTGCTGGAGAAGGATTGGAGGGAAGTGTACAGCTGGGACCTGCAGCAGTTCTGCTGGCAGCCTCAGAGGAACCTGCTGAGGTTTCTGTTTCGGCAGCCAGGGATCTGAGCTACCCTGCAATAACTGCATCCCCTCAGTGGCATTAAGAGCTAAAGTGGCAGCACCATCTCAGTCGCTGGAAAACCATTTACAGCTCCAGTGTTGTAGTCTGGCCACTCCTAGGTTTACATTAACAATGTACAGGCAGCAAAAGCAAAAAGGAAATCCTAATCCTGTCCTTTTCGCAGTCTCATTCCTATGTCGCGGTCTTTCACAGCCTGCAGTCTGCTCATCACTGTGCTGGACCCTACTGCAGCAGGGAGGGCAGGGGGGATCGCAACCCGAAACCTTACACCAAGGGCCTGTGAGCACAACAGGCTGAAGATTCCCTGAGGGAAATCCTTGCCTGGGCTTCCTAAGTGGTAACTAGAGGGCTGCTTTGCCTTCCCCATCCACTGCATGAGAGCCAGACAGTGTCTGAACAATTACTATTTGATTTGGGTTAAGAGTCAGACACCACCCGGGGCAACGTCCAGACTGCAGCCAGGGATACGATTTCCGGAAACAGAAACAACAGGTGGGAATTTGCAAATGGGAACGCTTTATACACTTAGAGCACCACTGTGTTTCAGTACAGACCACTAAAGCACAGGAATACAACATTTTTCAGGGTGATTTTTTGCATTGCGTTCTAGCAATATTGAGAGTAGAGTCTATCCCTAAACTCCCTGATCTTTTGTAGCAGCCAATGATCCCAAACTCAGGGATGCAAGTACTGCCTTACTTTCTGTGCTGTTCCAATTTTTGTCTGTCAGAGGAATGTGCACCACATCATGCAGTGAGAGAGCATGGAGGTAGTGAAAGGGGACTGCTGTATGACTGGAAAAGGATGTTACCCTCAAAACTCCATCATTTCAGTTATGGCCGTAATCCTGATTTCTTTTGTTATCTGATAGAGCAGGAGAAAAATTGCACTAGGCCATTGGTGACTCCAGTCACGCAAAGCTATGAAGGAAAAATGTATAGTCTGATTTCTGGAAGTATACATGCTCTCTGCAGACCTTTCTGTCATCTCTGAGTACAGACAACACATAGATGGACAAAAACTGCTCTCCAAAGACACCAAATATTTTGTGAAACAAATGAACCTCCATCACACAAACCTATTTTTTCTTCTTAGCAGACATCCACAAGGCAAACAAACATTTGTCATTGCTGCTCCTTATTCGTTTGGAAGTTCAAGAGAAAATCTGCTCAACTTCCAATTCAGACAATGTATTTTATCACCTCTTACTATCTGGCTTAAAATACTAGGTATGTATGTCACTCGTTTCTTAATTTTGTGCTTCTTCACTGACCCTGAATGGGCTGATAGCTTCACACGTTCGTGACATTATTTCCACCTTGCCTCAATGACAGAAACTATGTAAACAGAACAACAAAACTAGAAATAAACTTTTCAAGTGTAAGGCTATGGGGAAGGTAATACCTATAATAAACTTTCTGAAATTATTATGGTCTGGGAACAATTCAAGTGTAGGAAGACCATGTGCTACTATGCTTTTATAATGAACAGAACTTCACCATCCTACTCATGAAACAATATATTTTTAATATTTAAACAGTAATAATTTATAACCTTTCTGAGGCCAACAGGTGAAAAAAATTGGCAGAGAAAAAGTACTTATGCATGTTGGGCATGAACATGACAAAGTTCTGTCTTTAGGGAAGACACGCTCCCTCTCTTTCCCTTGTCCAGTGAAATCCGTCAGCTGGACTGGTTGTCACCTGACACCTCAGACTATCAGGTTAACACTTAGTAAATGTTCTCTTCATGTTTATACCTGAAGGAAAGCTGAAGTGATTTCAGGGTTTTAAAAGCCCTGTGTCATTTGAAATGCCCTAGGAAAACCCAAGGAAGTGTAGTTCCCAAGCCACAGCTCCGGTCTAGCGCTGCAAGAGGCACAGTAAAATTCCACATATGACATTACAAACGTGCCCTAAACTCCACTCCAGAGGGAACATCTTTCAGGTTGAGAGAGCACTTCAGTCTCAGTTCCCCTGCAGACCTTTGGCTCTGTGCTGAGGCTGCTACGCAGGGTGCCAATTAGTGCCAGCCGATTGCTCCTGTGATGTGCTCACCTCTCTGGGAGCTGGACTGAAGCTCCCAACTCATTTCCTATAGGTCACTGGATGTTGACAACTCTGTCCGAGATTGACTAAGGCCCAGCTTGGATTAGCAATTTAGCAGGAAGGTCCTGTGTCACACTGCCCTCCAACCTCTCTTGTGTAAGCAATTTGAATACAGCAACTTCTCGGCTGCAAATTGACTACAGTTTCAGAGGGAGGGGTGTTAGAAAACTCCAGAAGCAAGTACATTTACAAAGGCTGCCGTAAAGTGTTATTGGGAAATTAAACTGTGCCTTGCCCCCTTAACCTCTTGCTATGTAGACTGCATTTAAAGGATTTCATTAGGGCCAGAGGCCAGAGCTTACATTTCTGTTGCCAAGTGAAATGAATCATGGAAGAAATTGACTTAACTGGGGATTCCAATAAAATACTGGGTTTAGAACCAGGGAGTCAACAAAGATTTGGCTGCTTCAAAATTTTTAAGACATGAGCAGGAAATTTGTGGCTTTTTTTAGAATAAGAAAAAAATACATAGTTATAAAGATGCCTTCAATCTAATGTAATAAACCCACCTCTACAAAATGATGAGAGAAAGGAGAGTCTTACTTGAAAAGTATGTAGCCATGTAGGCCATAGCACACCTGCAGTAGCTAAACTTTCACTGCTGTTAGTACCATAAAGTGTATTCTCTGGTATGCCAATGTATATTCCCCTTAAGCTGCAATCATCACTTTTCCTAGCTGAACTTCTGCCAAATACTGACCATAGATCCTACAGAATTGATTCCAGTGCCAGTCACTACCACTGGGAGCAGCATCCTCTGATGGTTTCTTTTCCCTACATTCTCACTCCTGACGGTGCTACAGAATGGAAATGGGATGCAAATAGTATATACAGACTCCTCCTTCTCAGACTGTTTCCTTACCTAATTTGCAAGAGGTGCAGTAGTGTTTTTTAACCACATTAAATGAGTACAACCACAGTGCACGCACAGTTTTGCCTGGCATAAGACAATGTCATGACTGCACCCATGGAAGGAATTGTAAAAAAATTGTATGTATAGGCCATAGCAGTTGTTAAAATTGTATCGTTTTCATATGTAATCAGAACTGCTGTTATTCTAAGATGAAGGAGGTATTACAAACTTTCTGTGCATTTAATCCAACTCAGCCACATCTGTACTTTAGAGGTATGTAAACACTCAGCAAAAATAGAAGGATATCTGCTCAACAGTGTCAGCTACTTGAGGTGCTCCATTTCTTTGAGTCCCGCTCATCTTTGACAGATGATTGTAATGCAATAGCTCAAAGGAGATAGGAAACAGGAGATTGAGACACCCCTGCAGGGCTCCACTGAGTTTCAAAGGTGCCAGCAGCAAGAAACACAGTAAATTAAAAAGGTAGAGTGACAAGAAAGTGCAATCTTCTGGGCTAAATATATATTTTATGTTGTATGAAGAGTTATAATATAATGGGTTCCTACTGGAGAACAGCTGTACAGTAAAGACAGATATCTAAGAGTTAAGTTGGCTAAGTTAGTAAATAAAAATATAATTTTTTTTAAAAAAAAGCTTTCTGAGTGTGGGCCATATGCAGAAGGGCATGAGAAAGCAATTGGGGACTTTTGTGTTCCCCTTGCTCTTGACACTCAAAGCACCCCACAGCCAAGCAAAACCAGGAGGTGCTCCCTGCTTGTATTGGGGCCAGGTTTAAGACAACTCAAAAGGACACATGAAAATTGAACATTCCCTTTGATGTAATCCTGTCCATCCTGTTATAACATGATTGCTGGGATTCCTGGCCTTTACAAGTGGAGCTCTGTGGCACCTGATGTACCTGCTTTGCTGGTGACTCAGGATGCTATCCCAGCATTTTACATCCGTCTTTGCAAAGATATCAGGCAACAAAGAATGAAAATCAAAATTATTCTATTATTCTTGTTTCTCGAGGACTAAGCTGAGGAGAGCTGTTACAATGCCTTTTATACAGAAAGAAGGCACATAAATTGTCATGTTGAATTGCAACCTACAGGACTGGTCTTTATTTGCACAGATGGGAGAAACCCACCAATTTTCTTGGATATTTGTACCTCACAAGGATGACTTCACAGTATCACAAAAAAAGAGGGATGTCTTGCTACCAGATCACATTCTATGTAAAATACAGAGGGGTATATATTAAAAAATAAATTTAATCCAGTCAACAAGTACCTTTTGGTATGTAGGTGGGAAAAGACTACTTATAGAAAATAATTTGTGGTAAGAGCAAACTGGACAGATTCCTATTAGAGGAATGACATTTTTAACACAAAGTATAAATTTTAATTAAAGCTGCCTGTTTCAGGACATGCCAGATAAATCCTAAAAGTCTTTAAGTCAAACCTGATCATCTTTTTAAAATCTATGTTAGAGTCCAACAGAAGTGATAAGCTTGAGACAGCTTTATTTAGTGTGGCACTATGGCCTTTGGCAGGTCATGGGGTCAGAGAATATCAGTCACCAGGGCTGCCTTTTCTGATGACTTTAATCTTTGAAACCTTTCAGTGAAACTGTGTGACCCATCGTTAGCAAAACGCATGAAAAACGGCCAAAGTGCATATCTGGTTGCACGTGACATCATAAATTACTAACAGGACCATTCTGACCAGTGAGTTTTCCCTGGAATTAACCAAGAAAAAAATGGGGAAACAGGGCTCCCACTGTCACCACTGCCTATCAGCAGACAGCACCAGAATGAGCTGACGCTGTGGTGTCCCAGTCAGGTCTCCACCCCACAGCAGTCACTCACCTCTGCTAGAGGTGAAATCTTCTTGAAATCACTTTGACTGGGCTCCCCAAGCATTGGTAGAACACCAGCACTAACACCTTACCCTGGGATGTACAAGGCAGCGCTGACTATCTGTGTTTGATCCTATGCTTCCCTCCTGCCTCACTGCCTTTCACAGCTCCAAGACGATGAAGAGGACCAATTTCAGTTCTATATATCCTTTCTCAAAACTTTCACTTCATTAGAGTAAATGTTGTTCAAATACTTTTTCTCATAAAAAATGGACATGTTGAAAAAAGACATTATTAAAGATATATTCAACCTCAAGCCAAGACACTGAAATCAAACCAAACATAAAAGACCAGAGAAACACACTGTAACTCACTCAGTAGTGTAACAAAATGCTATCACTGCAGAAAGACACAAAAGTAATAAAAGTAACTTCGACCTTAGTAGCTTTCAAAGTGTTAGGTACTGATGGAAATTGTCTAACCTGATTTAAGAAATCTATTCTACTCTACAACCTCCTTGTTTTCTCCTCTGCGATGTGAAATTTCAAAAGCCTCCAGCATTTTTTCTAATTCTAAGTTGAAGTTCAAGGAATGAATCTACAATTTGTGGAAAAATTACTTTAAATAGTAACAATAGTTTAATAAGTTCCACAGCCACCACCATTCTTTCACACCTCTGGGGGAGATTTCCTGACAAGTGGGAGTGAATTAGAGTATGGTTCCTAAATCACTTGAGAAGATAAATTCAGCTTTTTGGTTATTTGGTCTCCTAACATTTTTATTTATCTTTATTTAGATTGTAAGTATATGCCAGTTTATTTTTATAGCAAAAGACAAGCAGCTGTAATGCAAGCTCAGGAACACCCTTTAAAATTAGCATTTGTTTTGTTTACAGGCAGTGAAATGCAGAAATAAGGGATGGGAACACAGAAAATCTATTCATCTTCATTAGAAATATCATGTTAAGAACAGTGACAGGTTCCTCAGCATGAGAAAACAGACCCATTCCTACATGAGTTTTGCCCTAAAAACAGCCAAGTTCCTTCATCCCTGTAGCAGGAAATGGATTTCACTTTTATACAATTTATTCAAAGAACTAAATAGAAAAAATTGTAATTAAACCACATTTTAGAATCTTACCTGAAGCTGCACAACCTTCCTTACTAGAAAACACTAGCCTGCTGTTAGTGAGGGTACTTGGGCTGTTTTCCTTTTTTTACTACATGCACATGGTTAAGTAATATCAGTGCAGATACAGAATTCAGTACATACGTGTTTGGAAATTCCAGAATTAATGTGCAATTTAAATTCAGCCTAAACGCTTATCTGGGCTTGATTAATAAACAGCTTATGATAGTCTTTAATACACTTTAATACACAGCACTCATGTTGCTTTATTTAATGCACAAGATAGACAATGCTCATTTTAAGAGCAGTTCACTACTTTATTTTGTTCCCTTACTCATGTTGCAATCCTTTGTAGTGCCCTTTATTTCCTATATATGGTTCAAAACCTGCTCTGAAGACAAATTCACTTACTTTGCCCAGGCAATTGTTTGGTGCTCACCATCAGAGGATACAAGTGATTCAGTCATATTATTTTTACTGCAGCCTGGAAAAAGTCAGCATCTGTCTTCTACAGATGACAAAAGATGTGCAGGGAGATTGCAGTGAGAGAGACACAGGTACACCAAATCTGAGACATCTGCCACATGAGCTGCAAGAGTAGATAGCACTACTCATTATTCTGTAGAGTCAAAACAACTCTCCAGTGACTTCAGGAGTAGATGTGGGCGTTCAAGCTTCTGATTAATCAGTGTAGGATCTCGCAGTCAGCACACAAAAGCTGGGGAATACATGCATGATATGAAAAATTTACTGACTTTGCTAAACATCAGTGGCAGGGACAAGACTACAGTACTATTTTTCGGAGTCTTATCTAGCTTCTCACCTATGCATTTCCTTTCCTGTAGTCTTTGATTTATCTACTACACAGTAGCCAACTGCAAGAAATGAAGAGCCTCTTGCCCTGCACAAGCCTAGGTATCCCTGGGCAGGTCTAACTTGGCATCTGGATAATGCAGAAATCCCACAAGAGGTGAGGACATGGGGAGAGAGAAAGAGGCAGTAGGTAATTACAGAGTTAAAGTCTCTGCTCTAGTGCACCTGAACAAATGAGGCATCTTAAATGACCTCAAATCTGCCATTTTTTAAACTTTTGAGTACTCCACTTTGCTACCATAAAAATACTCTATGTTATTTTTTTTCATGCTACTACTATATGAAATCCTGTGCTTTATGTGCCAGAGAACTTGTTTATGCTTCAACAGAATTTTGGAAGGGCAATAGAGGACTACAAGGGACATTTCCATATATAACTTTTTTAACTTCGTGCTTTGCTTTTTACTTAGGGCAATGTTGATTTGGTTAGATTTTTGTTTGTTTGGTTAGGATTTTTTTTGGTGGGGGGAGGATACTTATGTTTCATTTAAAACATGAAATTAATTTCATGCCTTTCTTGAAAAGCTATACATTCTAAATAATAGTCACTTTTAAAAAATTAAGGGTGTCTTTTCCATTATATTTATTGAAGAATAAGCCTCAAGCCTCATTTAAACACAGAGATTTGGATCACTTAAAAAGAGTGGACAAAAAGTGAAAGCTGGCTGAACATCTGAATCATATCTAGGGTGAGGCCCATCCACAGCAGGACTCTGATATTGTGGGGCACACTGTAAACTTGTCGTTAATAGTGTCACCTAAATAAGCCCAAGGATTTCACCAGAAGAAAAATACTCAAATTCCTTCAGTGTTGTTCTCTGATTGTCATTAGCCTTTTGCAGTTTTGCCTGTGAATGGGGTGGATTTTCTCTCCCATTTGGACAGTGGAACTATCCCGGCTCCCCGCAGCACAGAGCTGGGGTTTGTACACCCCAAGCTGTGCGGGCAGGGCCCCATAGGCGATGTCCTCTCCGGGGAGCCGCGCTGGGATCTGTGCCGGGAAGGAGGAGGATGCCCGGCCGGGCACGCTGCTCTCCAACGCCGGACCAGGAGCATCCTCTAGCGGCCAGCGCCTCGGGAAGCCCCTGCGTCCCCCCGGAGCAAGAATCTTCTGGAAGACGGAGGGAAATCAGCAACCAAAGGAAACGGGCAGAAGCCAAAAGGGGACTCAGAAGATGAAGGATGTTTTTCCGGTCTCATTTATGCCTCCACGTCAGACTGAATGGGAGGCAGTTCTCTCCTAAGTCCTGAGTAGCACAAAGATCCCTTTCCCTCTCTGCTCTGGAACATCCTCATCATCAGCTGTGCTTTGGCATGTAAGAAAACAACAAAAGGAACAGAACACCTCCCCCCCACCACCCCCAAACATACAACAGAAAACACAAACCCCACAACACTCCCCAAACACCCACAAAAAACTCCAAATGACAACAAACCAAAACATCCCACAAATCCAACCAGTTTGAAAGGACTGTGTACACAACTCTGAAGTGTGTTACATTTGCATTAAACTTGTAGCCACTTCACTTAAACAACAGCCACAGTACATTCTAAACAGCCTATGCTGCAAAAAAAAGGGGATAAACGCAAAAGAAAAAAGAGCAATCACATGAGCTTGCCATTTCCCTAGACCATAAAACAATCTCATTGTGGTTAAAAATAAACAAATAAACCAACCAACCAAATAAATAAACAATTAATCAAACAAATAAATAAACATATTAAAAATATATAAATAATTGCCTAGTAAGAATTCCCCAGTTTAACTGCTTGGAAACTATAGAGATTTTGGTACAGATGTAGACTGAAGTTTGGCTCGCTATACTATTATTATGAGCTGTGATTGAGGCAAGTAAAAAGCCTATGGTGGGTACACACTGGCTGAAAACATAAATTAGTTTGTTAGGGCATAAATCACACAGCAAAGTCAGAGAATTGGAAGGCAAAGCACAAGTGCCTAATATTTTACAGCCCATGAGGATTGCACCTGGGATCAGAAATGGTCACCTTAGGAGCTGCAGGATGTGGAATGTGGCTGAGACACACTGGGTTTGATGGGGAAGATGGCTCTTGGGAGACTTTCAGCCTCACAACTGTGCTCTTTTCTCTTTTCCTTTGGCCGGCTGCCTTCTCTCAGGCAGCATTTGCCCTCCAAACACATCAAAACAGAGCTCATTCACCTGGACTGCTCTTAATAGTCTAACACATTCCAAACATGCCTGGATTAGGAAAAAAAAGGTAGCATATTTTGACAGCTATGACAGCAATATGGTCAAGTGCAGCCAGTATAAAAGTGACTATGTTTGACTTCCAGGCAAAGCTTAAAATTAGTCATGTCCTGATGGGTAATATTTTGAAATAAAATTTTCTGATTTACCTCAGGTTTCTGCAGAGGATAATTTTAGGGAAGATTTGCCATGTTTGAAAGCAGACTGTATTTGCTTGTCTTCCCATGAAAGGAAAGTGTGACTCAGTTTTCTCCCATTTCTGCCTAGATGCACTTAGAGACAGGAGAGCACCGTGCCAGCAGCGATGACTAAGCCACCATGTGTTTGTGGATTAGCCATGACCTGGCCACCATGAGTGGCACTCCAGCAATCTCAGACACTGCTGCCCAAGTACCCTAATGTACCCATCACCAAAGAGCAGTAGATAGAGAAATTTAATTATTCCTGACATTCCCTAGACCTGCGAGATACACACCGAGGACAGTGTGTTGAGAGTAGTTGTCTGTCACATTGCTCTAGATGGAGCAAACAAAAAATTCCTGTCAAGGAATCCTGATGCACTTGATATCAATAACTCCTATCAAGGAACCCTGATGATTAATTTTTAAACACGTGATAGAGATCACATGCATTGCTGATCTAGTCTTACAAAACTTCTTTTATATTTCAGCGGAAATTGCAGTAAAAACTGCAGTTTTATATTGCAGTGGAAACCAAGAGACACTTCTGGTAAAGACATAATGTGGCAGGAGACCAAACATTTACTCTCAAATTTCAGACTTCAAATCAGGTCATGGTACAGCACATATACATTTTTATGCATATATACATACGTGTGTGTGTGTATGTGTAAGTGTATACATACCCTGTGTACCTAATTATACACACACATACAATCTTAATTGGCTATCACAACTTAAGACAGTTATTGTCTATATACCTGTCAGAATAAAAACATATGCTCAGGGGGAGGCAAAAAGACAAATAGAATATTACAAACTTAATAGAAAAGGAATAAGGAACAAAAGAGATTATAAAGTCCAGGCACAATTCTGGTAATTTTGCCAAAAAAAAGATGTACCAGAAGTCTACAAGGGAAAAGCAAAGAGGATGACCTATGGTGTAATTATAAAGCTACAAAATTACTAGCAGGATAGAGAATGTGGTAATGATTATTCCCTCCTTCCCCTTAGGGAACCTCAAGTACAATTATCAGGCAGCAGATTTAAAACCTACAAGAGAAGTACCTTTCCACACAGCTCATATCTAGATCCTGGAACTCATTGCCACAGAACACAGAACACTTCACTAAGTGTAAATGTTACAGAAAAAAAAGGTTGCAAATATAGGCAAGAAGGTAAATCACAGCCTATTAACACAAAGATACTGATATGACCTCTGGCTTAGGCCAGTCAACTGCTTGATCTGTAAAGAATGAGCGAGTACAGAAACAGTGAGGAAACATCACTATTTACCAGGCCAATTCTTCATGTTTTCCATTCTTAAGCTCTGTAAGGTTTTATTTTACTTGTTTTCTCCATGTAAGTATATGTCTGTAGCCTACGAATTACTTACTCACCACAAATGTTTCATACTTTATTGCTACAGCCGTAGCCACTAAATGTTCACAGCATCCTTCCTAACACGCCAACTCCTACAAAATTCAGTGATGCATTTTTGGCAATCCAGAGTAATCCAAGGAAAGAGTTCGCATTTATTCCTTTCTAAATTACTTGGTGATTTCCACCTGGTAGATTTTACATTTTCTTATTATCTTTATATTTCATCTTGCAATACTGAACTTCTAAGACTTTTAGAAATGGAGAAGTGAAAAAAGCACAATTTATAAACAGTACTATGATAATCCTATATACATAACAATGAAATGAAGAACTGAACTGCTCTTTAAAACCACTGCTTCATCTTATCAACACTTGTGTGCTGAAAAATACATTTATTTACTGGTTGATTCTTCACGAATTATTAAAACTGGTACCATGACCTATTATTTCTCTAGTATAAATAGAACAAAGAGAATAACTTAAAATTAAGAGAAAAAAAAATACATAATAAACCACAGTTTTACATGAAGTTGGCTTTCAATTTTAGTTCACAATAATTTTATAACCCTGAAGAATGTATTATTTATTCTCAAAACACAAATATCCATTGTTAACTTTGACAGGTCTGCAGTCTTTGAAGCCAGATGAGAAAAGAGAGGAGGCAGAAAAGGAAGAAGAAGACAGTACAGGAAGAGTGCTCAAACTTCCAGACTTAAGTTCTAAACTCTTATATTTCAAATTCAGGCCATTTTTCAATTGAGCAAGTTCAACCAAAAAAAAAGAGACCAAAAATTGTATTCTTTAACATGATTGGAGGGGATCGTGGGTACAATTACATTCCAGAACATTTAAAGCAAAAATTGCATGAGCATATGACAGAAAGGCAGAGTTGGTTGGCAATAAATTAGTTTAAGTGGCAGAGCCCAGTGTCAGCAGCAAGTGTTGACTTCCTTTCCACTTAAGAATAAGTGTTCAGAAGCTTGGTCTTTCCTGAGCCTGCTGGACAGAAACCACAGTGAGCCTTTCTTTGCCTTGCAGGGAGAGGCTCCAGGGTAAAGATAAAAACTCTGAGCTGCTGCACTCAGCGTCACCATTTTAGGCATGACATGGCACTGCCAAAATAAACATCCCCATGAAAAGTTCACAGGTGGCCATAGATAGGCTGGGATTCCCCTTCAAAAATTTAAAACTGCTCCATATTGGAGTCCATATTGCCGCAACTGTGCCAGCTAACCAAAGCAGAGCTAAGCACCATTCATTAGAGTTCATGCAAGCTCCACAGAGATTAAGGAATCATATAAACTTTAAAAGGGTTCCTAGCTGAAATTTTTACAGCCTTTACTACACTGGAGTTTACACCTCCATGGCTGAGGTTTGTAAAGGGTACCAGAATGTTACAGAACAGCAGGCGCATCATTACCAAAACCAGCAGCTGAAGAAAAAAGTGCACCAAAACCATGAAGCAGTAACTCATGCCTGCCCACAGAAAGACTAGCTCATCATTCCATTACATTCAAAGGACATCTTAGCCATCACTGCAACACAGCATTAAGCCAAACACAGTTAATAATCACTGAAATATTGTTACTATTGCTTTTTGTTCACATAAATATGTTGTGAACATAATAGTCTGCTGAAAGCAAACTGATACCTTTTCACAGACAGGGATCCAATACCTTCAAAATGTTATCATCCAAGTGTAAAAATACAGATACTTTAAACTATCTTCTGGGTTGGTTGTTTTTGGGTTTTTTTAGTGTCCTTTCTTTCTTTTTCTTTGTCAGTAAAGTTACAATTCTACTTTCTCAAAGTTTGACAAAGACTGGACAAACTCATCCTTTTAATAAAAGAATGGTTAATAAAACTTTGTTTTGTAACAGACTCGATTGGATGCTGGTCTGGTGAAGTCAGGAAAACTTTAAGCACAGATTTTACAGTATAAGATGAAATGTTCATGGTGGAGAATAGGCACTTGAGTTCCTACTGACTCTGTAGAGCAGACAGGCTGACACACTTTATTGCTGCCTAGTAAATATTAGCCATATTCTACCTGCTTTGACAAAGGAAATTTTACCCCATATTCTGTAACAATGACAAAATAATATCTGTATTGTAAATCACTCAGAAAACAGTTAGTTCCATGAGTACTAAAAGCAAACTAATTCTCCTTGTGAATAGACATTATACTGAAGTTTACATGGTTGCCGTCTCATGTCCCATCTGCTTCTGTTCTTCACTCCAGAAAAAACTTTCCCAAATGCGTGACTATTCCATTGACTTGGTAAAGAGGTTTACAGATTTTTCTGGAGTGTAGTGGTGTGCCACAGACTCAGTACTGGGTTTGGAAAGTTTGTTAAACAAACATTCAGGATCTTCACTGAATGTAATATACACCTTGGCCTTTGTTAATTAACACCTTCCCCACCCCCAAATTGCCTTAGTTGATATTCTATGACCCTGCCTTCACAAGGCTAATATCATCTTCGATCACCCATTTAGAGACACCATGTTCATAGGTTCTCCTGTCATCACCACAGGGGGATGTTCAATCACAAGCCTTTCACAAAAGAATATGTCACATACTACTTTTTGTGTAATTGACCACATCAGAAATAGGACAGGACTTACAGGCCTTTGGTTTGTTTTGTTTGGTCTAGGCTCTTTTCTTACATACAACATACCAAATTAAATTTGGACCCAAACAAAAAAATTCATTAAATTATTCTTTAAAAACAAAAACAACCAGCAAAATACTTTTGTAAAAAATATGCTAAAATATTTGGGAAGAGGAAACATTCTTCAAAAACCTACAAAAATGTTTTCAAATATAATGTGTTAAGATATCCATACTTTTCACAATGCAGTTTTGCTACTTTGGGAAATCTGCACAGTCTTGCTACCATTTCATTTTCTATTCAGAAGAATAATCTTATTAATTGGCTAGATATTGTCCTGCATATACCTAATATGTTTAAGTATGTGTAACAAAATCCACATCAAGAGTACACCCAAAGAAAAAGTTTGAGCAGGGAAAACTTCAAGCTCTAGCATTGTTCAGGCTGAACTAGGCAAATAATATCTGGAAAATCTCACATCCTTTATGACAGGAGAACGATATGCCTCTAAAACTACTTAAAATAAACCCAGATACTCTAAACTTTATATGTATTGCAAGGGAACAGAAAGTGAAGTTAGAGTAGCTTTTTTCAAGAAACTACTGACAAAAAAGGGAACAACATTACCTCATTGAGAAATACAATTTTGTTATAAAAGTGGAAGAAATACAAACCATAATAAATTAAAAATATAAAATTAATATTTCAAAAGGTCTTTCATACAATTATTTCCTCTCAGAGCAAGGGCCAAACATGCTGCTTTCATTATAAATGCGTCTGCATTTCATGATATTAATTGAAAGTTATGCACTGTAAAGCACTGGACAACGACACTACCTGTATCTGAACTAATCCAGTTCTACTTGTAAGGTATACTGAGGTCTGAAAAAGGCAGCCAGACAGGAGAATCCATTGCATTTCTCATATTTGCATGCAGTAATATGATCTAGCCATGAATATCTGTGGCTCTAATGTATGTCTGTGTTTTGCTTACATAAAAGAAAGTGAATAACATCCTCTATATGTTCTCATCAGGGATATAATCCTTGTAGCTGCTTGTAATTCATAAGATGCAGAGGTACCAGGAGAAGCATATTTAAGGCATAGAAAAGCATGTTTATGAGTTGGAAGTTTTAAAAGTGTTTAAAGAGTTTATGTGTTTAAAGGGCTTTCCAAAGCATCGATAACATCCTCTCAAATTTAGGTTCTACATTTTTCTGCTGAAAGTCACTGAGACCATCTCTCCAAAATTATTTTTTATTATGAGTTTTAACATCTCTAGGTTCTTTTTTTAGTGGTTCACTTCAGTCTATTTGATCTTTTGGAAGCTAATTACCAGTTAGGAGTTATGAGAAACAAATTGGACATATCCAGTACTCTTTCTTAGACTCTCAAAACTGGTTCACCCACTCAAAAGATTTCAGATTTTGAGATCCACAGCAGACAAAGAAAAATGTTATCTATTTCCAGTGCCAGATTTGCCCATACTATCAGAGGGAACAGATACTGTAAGACAAGGTGTACCTTACAGTTTCAGGCAGGTGGATTTCAATTAATGGCTAGATTCTGCAACTTGCTGGAAAAGGTTTCTGTAAGGAAAGAATTCCAAGCTGCAGACCTTCTCCTTAGCCAGGTTCTGAGGCCTAATGGTTGCCCTTGCTCCCAGCTACTCTGTGAGTGCACTGCACAAAGCCATTAGTGAGCTTTTTCCCACTCTCTAGCATCAACACCTGGCTTCAACTATTGCTCATTTGTGTGATGCAAATTTCAGGCTGATCTAACTGACAATCAATATGAATTCTTAGGACATGCACCACTTACCTTGTCAAAAGCAAATTTCATTAACAGGCAACTTGTTTCTGCTGACCACTCATCATTCAATAAAGGAATAAAAACCAGCTTCGATACAGCGAGGAAAGGTGCACTTATCAAGTGCATTAACTTATCAAGTTCTGCTCAGGTTGTCTCCTGTCCTATCATTTGGATTACTGCACAGGGCTTAATAGCAGGACCCAGCTGAATTCACTGCTCCACAGACTGGAGAAAAATCAGTTTATAAATGATTGCTTATGACAAATGAATTATCCAGAAGTTTAGAGTTACGTATTTGCTGTGCTGATCATTTAAAAGATAAGATGGGGATCATTTAATGGAATCTGAAGCATGACGTGGCTGAGGAGATTACAGTTTACAATCTACACTTTCATTACTAGAATAGCATTTAACATAGTATTCCACAGAAGGAATGGCATAGAAAATACTGCAAAATGGAATAGCTGCATATGCACAAGATCCCCTGCTTTTGCTCAGTACTGGTGTTATGTAATGTGAAACAAGTGTATGTTAATACCTTCCAAAACAAGCCAGGGATTAAAACCTGTGAAGCAATATACATATTGAGACATTCACTAATTAAAATAGAAGGACAGTTCACATGAACCCAAGTTTTAAAAAAGCAGTTAAAATTATTAAAAGGCAAGGACAATGCTAACAGACAGTGCTTGTTTTCAAGCACATGCTATGCAAAATATTTCCCTTGCAAGAGAAAAGTTAACCCAATTGTGAAACTCTCTCAATAGCATGTTCATCCTTAGGCAACACTTTACAGCTATTGCTCATGCTGTGCTTCTGGCAGGCAAATGTCATTTTTAAATAACACGGAAGGAATGCAGAGTTGGAGTCAGAGTTCACCAGGAAGATGAGCACAGGGCTCAGGGTTTAGTATACAGGTCACTTGGAACCAGCAGCCATACATTTTCTCAGTAATCTCTGTTGGTTAGAGATCACTGTGGTTCACAACAAAGACAGAATGTCTGTCTGTCTGGTATGACAGGTATATAACAGCTCTCAGAACCAGACATTCTCAAAAAAGACACTAATTTAGTCTAAAGCAGCATACCAGATAGTCAGACAGAAGGAATCAGTTTTAAATTGTGATCTTTCTGCTGACAGCTCCCATCTTGCAGAAAATGCAGCACCAGGTCATCCTCTGCCATTAAGCTGTAGGCAAAAAAGTGAATGACAGAATAATGGTTCATCCTTGGCAAAAACCAATAATGAGAGAACCCAATTTTCTAGGTTAAAGTCTAGTTACTACTCAGTTATGGAATATTTTGAAAAGTAGAAGACATCTATTAGGCTTGGTCTTTAAAACTAGTATGCAAAGCTTTTCCCTGAGGAAAATTACTGGTGAAAATGGATCTTTGAATACTTTCTTGCAAGGCTTCAGGATAATATTTGACTAATGACAAAGAAGTTTTGTTTTGCTTAGTGAATTATTCTAGCTCTCTTCCTGAAGCGGCAATAATGAATGAAAATATAAGAGGCACCCTAATAGTGTTGCAGCTTATCAGGAGAAATTTTCATCAGCTTCTTCAGATGAACAAAGTCACTAGAACGGGTACACTTTTCCTTTTTTATATATTTTCTTCTACACTTAGATAAAAGCAAGAGGATTGAATCACCTCAGAGTTTGTAGGACAAGCTCCTTATTGCCTATGAAGAAATATGGCACTTGAAGTCTGAAAAGCAGAACATGTCTACCTCTTACTTTATTAATACTAAAAGTCAGATGTGAATTGAGTTTTTTCCTTTCTTTTCTGTGCTACTTTAGGATGATGCATTTACACCAAGAGTTTCCCCAAGAGAGAATTTACTCCATTTTTGAAGCAAAATATTGTTTTATGCTTTTTGTTGATCAGATATGCTGAGGTAGAACAAAAATAGAAGCTTCCAGATTTGCTAGTTTTTTCTCAGAAGTGATGCTTCAAGTGACTGGGGCAGTTGCCATGGGTAAAGTCCTGGCCTCATTAAAGTTTTCACAAAGCTTTCAACAACAGTTTGCTGGTCTGAGTGTATTCTACCAGTGCTGCTGAAGTTAAATGCTCCAAGTACAAACTATGGCACTTTTCCACAATTTTCCCTGAATATTAATAGCACACTCTCTTTCTTCCTATCCCACTCTTAAAATACATTTTCAAATATAACAAAGTTTAAAAAAAGAACTGCTCATGTGCCATAATACCCAAATGGAAAGATTTTGTGAAAATTTTTGTTTATCACATATTTCTTTATCTCAAACTCACCATTCCTACTTCAATGTCACCAAGTGTGTATTAAAATGAGTGACATTAGCCATGACCCAAACCATTGAAAGTGAGTAATGATGGGCAGCTGAGCCCCACGTTGAAAAGCTGTTGCCAACCCCCCTGCTCCTCCTCCCTCACTTTTTCCCAACCTTTTGGCCAGATCTAATTTAAATGTGAATACCTTAAGTAATTGCCAATATTTGTAAAGTCACTATATGCAACTGCATTAAAGACAACAGATTTTTGTGTACTGTTTTGCAAGGATTTTTTTTTTCTTTTTTTATGCCCTGTAGTTGCTGGGAAGGTGCTGGGTAAAACTTGCCTCGGTGCACAATTGTTTTATACACTTTC
Organism: Origma solitaria; assembly: GCA_013397895.1. NCBI lineage: Eukaryota > Metazoa > Chordata > Aves > Passeriformes > Acanthizidae > Origma > Origma solitaria. The sequence continues at coordinate 561,651 of VZRL01006038.1, forward strand.
CCCTTACTTCATTCTTTAGTGAACATCTCTGGAATAAGTAATTACTGTGGGAACACTTCTTTACAGCAATTCTCAAACAGCAAAATTGGCAGAGGTTGGTTTTATAAAGTTCACAAACTGAATGGTGCCTTATTGCCATAAACAAAGGGTTTTTAACTACTAGCATTAAAATACTCTAAGAATAACAGATAAGTGAATCTGTGAATAAAGATAAGTCCTTAATTGACAAGAAAATGAAGGATTAAGCTAATGCAGCATTATAGCAATATGCCAGGGATTCAAACTTCGGCCTGCATCACCATTTTGGACTAATGATTATAAAAGCTTTTTGAATGACAGAAAGCAGGACTCCCCTGAGAAATTTTCTGCCTAAAATTTGTCAAAATGAGTGCAACTCTCACTAAGCCTCAATATAGGGTCTCTAAATGAATACATAATGTATTTAGTTACTTAAGATAATTGAAGTCTTGCCAATTTAATTAAAAATCAGCCATGTACTGAAAAGAAAAGCTATTTCAAAATCTCACAACTACTGGTACCACTGGATGAATTTGATGAATGTGTTTTATTACCTTTTGCCTACTGGCTTTACCTGAGAAATCAAAGATCTTTTGCCTAAAAAGACAGTTCAAGCAAAAGTTCAGGAATCAAATCCAGAAGTCATAATGGGCTTAACTGAATAAGAACTGCTTGCCTTGAACTGCATTGGGTGTACATAAATATGGATGTTGCTCTAAATTCCATCTAGAGAGTATCTTAAAAATCTCATTGTTTCCATTTGCCCTCAGCCCCCTATAAATAAATTAAAAATTAAAAACTAATAGTAAAAAGAACTTAGTGAAACCTGAAGAGTTAAATCTTCAAGAAGTGTTTCAAGCTGATCTTCCTTTTGAATTGAACTAGAGGGTGAATACTGAAGTAAGATAAAAAAACTTTTTGTTGATTACACTAAAATCAAGGATGTGAAAGAACAAGTTCAGGTTATTACAAGTGGAAAAGAATTTATTCAGAGACAGTTGTATAATTTTGATAACTATAGTAAAGGAGGAGATGAGACACTAATTATGCACTAATAAGTGCATAATGGCATAAGTTACTCCATGTACAGTCAAAATCATGCCAATCATTTCCTATTAGGACTGATGGGTTCAGACATGACTCTCCTCTTCCAGGTTTCATGAAACCAGTCCTAAACCCTACAAGAGTGTCACATGGCGGAATGTCTCTGAGACCTATTTTGTCCCAAGCAGTTACAAACTGTATTTTCTCCTGGGACAACTAGAACACTTAAACACATGAAAACCTAAGTTCTACATTGCATTGAAACCAAATAATAGAATTGTAGAATGATTTGGGTTGGAAGGGACCTTTAAAGGTCATTTAGTTCAACCTGCAATGAGCAGGGACATCTTCAACTAAACCAGGTTACTCAGAGCCTCATCCAACCTGACCTTGAATTTTTCCTGGAATGGGGCATCTATGTCCTCTCTGGGCAACCTGTTCCAGTGGTTCTCCAAATTCTTTTATCCTTAATGTTTCAAGCAATCTGTGAAGACATGTCACTACACAGGCATGCCCAGATACCTGAGTAAAAGCTTTGGCTTACCCATAAATCTTCTTGGCTCAGTATGAGCTTAATGAAGAGAACAGCATTACTCAGTGTAGATAAAGACAGTACTGAACTCCAACACTGGTTGTTCCACCTTTCCTATTTCAACAATATCCTTCCCTCCCTGACAGCATACAAAGCACATAAAAACAAAACTACATCTGAAGAGCGGACCTTATTTAGTGGCACCCATTGCTAAGAGATAAATGGCAGCTTCCACTCTGATAATGGATTGTGTTCAGAAGTCCCACAAACCTATGCAATTGTTTTGAATCCCTTCATTTCAAAAGACACGAGTCATATTTGAAACTGTCCATTCTAACTTTGAACTGTGGCAGAATATTGCCAGCAATCTTTTGGAATCTTTTAGAAATTATTTTCATAGAAAGATTCTATTATTGTCTTGAACTTTTCTTGAAATTTAAAGAAAACGTAGGATTTAACCATGTTTTTAACAGATAGTTGGACTAACTCACCTCAGGAGGTCCCTTTCAAGCTGAACTATATTATATATGTATGATAAAATTATCAGCTGCAACGATCTTGTGGAAAGTACCTTTTCTATTCTTCTCTAAATTCACAGAATAGGTTTTTTTCAGTTTCTGGGTTTTGACTAAGTTTCAGACTTATTGGATGAAACATGTACAAATCTGTAATTAGAGCAATGCCCTTTTACAATTCCATGAGTTCAATTCACGCATTTGTACTATAATACAACTTAGGTTTTTAGGCAAAATGTTAATTCAAATGAAGTAAACACTTTTGTGTCATTTTATTCATTCGCAATTAAAAATAATCTAATGAATTTTTAGGTAATTTTACTGTTACTCCCTCTCCTTCCAAAGTGGGATGAATTCTACACAACTATCCACACACCTAAAGATGTACAGACAAGTCCTTAAGTGTCAAACTGTTTTAAGAGTGAGATAGCAAATGTAGAATCTTCTGCAGCACATTAACTATTCTCTGGCCCCTAAAAGAGAAGAGGAGAGAAAAGTAAAGAAAAATAAAAGAAGGGGAGTAAACTAGACATCCATTTGCTAAATCTGGATTGCAAAGCCCACAGTCTGGAGAAGACTCTGAGGAAGTGTTACCCACACAAGACACTTAAAATGTAACCAGGGAAGGATGAGCCAAAAGAAGACTACTAAAGAAATTGAATTGACAAGGAAAGAAACTTTACATTCAAATAAAATGAAGACGTTCAAGAAGAAACTGATCTGGAAAACCAAATCACAGTAATATGTGGGATCTATTTCTTCCTCTGGAGACTGACAAACTCCAAAAGTGCACAAGGTTGCTGTGAATGGAAGTCAATGTTTAAGAAGGCTTAGAGCCATCTCTGACTTGTTATATAGTTCACCTTCAAAAATTTTCTCAGAGCCAGTGTTGGTATGTCATGCCACATATAAACAGAGCTCAAAATATTGGTTTTACTCTGAATTTTGAAGTGAAGAAAGTGGATGACTTTAAAGTTATAATAGATCTAATTTTTTTTAGAGAAGAACTTTTATAGAACTTTAAATAAAAAAGGAAAACATTCTTTGAAAATAAGAGAATCATTAAGGTAAAATGAAGAGCAGAATGTTCCCTTGCTGGTAAAAAAGTGAAGGGATACGGTTATGGAAGAACAGGTCTATATATCAAGAAATTGTCTCTTATCTGAAATGACTCATACAAAAGGATGTGGAGTGCAACTGCAGAAGGAAATAAAAGGTAGCAGAAATCACATGTCAGCCTTAAAAATTTGCAAGGCTTTTGATTTGTTTTCTTTCACAGGATCTTTGCTAATCTAATCTAAATAGCTCCCTTTCCCAGCATGGTCACTGCGTGTTCACTGAGACTTTTCTTCTAGAACACTAGAAGAATATCCCAAGACAGCATCTGTAGATTACTCCTTATGTTCAATGCAAGGACTTATGGAGAATACGACAGACAAAAATGTGAAGAAAATATAGTTGAAAGCTGTCCAAGTCAGAGGCAGTTAACAGCTGATAAAAAGTTACTTCAGAAAAAAAACAGAAGTATAATGAAAGCTTAGAGGTAAATCTAATGTGGACATTTCAGCTGAACTCACAGACTCTGCTGCTATGCACAAGTCATCACAGTTCGTGCTTGGACTGTGCATACTGGAAAAATTCACCAATGCTGCATGATAATAGGTGCAATTTGGAAACAAAGCTCCAATATCTGCTGCTGAGTGTGCCCTCCCAAATGGGGAACCTGAATTTGGGCACTGTCTGTTTCAGTGCAATGCTCAAGAGTTTGCTAAAAGCACTGTCTGCACAGCCGCATGAGTTAGAAGGCAACTTCTGTAATAAGAAGCACGCAAAGAATGCAATAGGTCACATTCCAACATAATTAAAATCAATGTAGATCTGTTTATAACAAATTTGCCTCCTTATTTCCTGTGACAACTTGGTTTGGACACCAAAAACTCCAAATTCCTTTCAATTCTGTTACCTAACATAAACATGAGGTTTCCTGGGCATAGTTATAGTTTTGCTCTTATACACTAGTTTAAATGGCACATCAGATTTTCTAATTTTATACTTTCATATGCAACTTGAGAATAAAATTCCATATGGTTAAACCTTGCCAGGTTGGCATCCACGTTTAGAAAAAGAGAAGCACATTTTCTTTACACACAAAGAATAGCATTACTTATATATGTATGTTATAGTTCCAAAGCAAAGGACTTTGTTTATCGCTCACAAAGTCTTACATGTTCATGATACTCAGCCTTTATTAATTAAATTTATAGAACTTTAAATATTGCTTTAATGGTATCATTGTCTTGTGTAAGGTGTTTTACAGGTCACTTTTAAACAGATTATTGCACACAATCAAGATCTGGGTATAGAATCCTGTCACATTAGGGAAACATAAAAATCTGGGAACTTGCTACAAGTTTCACAAACCACATTTAAAACTGTACTGCGTAAACTTGAAAATCAAGTGGAAATTATTTCATTTCTTAGTCAAACTATTGATTAAAAACTTTTAGGAGTTGTGGGTGGTCAGCATCTCTGAAAGTCAATAATTTGTTTAATTTGTGACTAACTTTAAACCTTGATGTTTGAAATGTTTTATTGATTTGAGGGGTTTTCTTTGCTCTTTTCTTCTTTTTCATTATTTTTAGTATATGCTGATATTTCTTATTCTTTCCTCTCAGGAAGATTAACATAGAAGAGGGGTGGATGTTTTTCTTTTTGCCCACTGCTTTGCAAAGATACTTGGCTGCAAAATTTATATACTTTTTTTGAAAACAGACTGACTCAGGTCTTCTTTCCTTTCAGAAAACAACCATTCAGTTCATTTACAATGCCATATGCAGTGCTACAGCAATACTATTGGGTGAACCTAAAAAAGCTGGGATTCAGTTCTGGGTTTAGTACTGGGGATAGGCTTATATCCACAAGCAGAGCAAGGCTTAATTTGTTCTATTGCCTTTTCGCACTCATTTGATGTTGTCTAGAAAATGGCAGAAATTATTTGCTAGCAGCAAACAGACTTTCCCACGGTTAGGTAAGATAGTTGGTGGTCTTAGATCTACAACATGAAAATGATCACTTCTGTGAAGTTGCTTTGCTTGCTGGCACTCTCTATTCAAAAAACAATAACCTGAAGAGAATACTTCAACATCTCACTCTCAGCAGGAGTGTCATGAGATGAATAATGTTGCTGTTTGGAATTGCAAAAGGAAACAGAAATTCCTTCAAAAAACAGATTATGAAAGCAAGCTAGCTTAAATGAAAAAAAACCCCAACAAAACAAACAAACAAAAAACCACCAAAATACCATGAATTTAAGCAAACTTCTGATGAAGCACAAGGTGATTTCCAACAATTCCCTGGAAGGCTCCTGTGCAAGCCACCTGTCTGGGGTTTGAGGCTGCAGATCAAGAAGCCTGGAAGACACCTCAAGTGTAGCCTTTCCCCTGAGAGCCCAGCCTGTTAGCTCCGTGAGAGGGGCACTGAAAGACCAAAGCAAGCATTGCATTGTCTGAATGGGAACGCCTGAGCTCCAGAGGACAGAACGGAGAGACTCCCAACTGTACAGTTAATTCTGTTCCCTAAAAATAGGATGCATATCCATACTGTCATATCCTATTACTTGGCCTGTGCTATTGCTTAAGACAGATTGAACCACAAGCCAAAACTGTGTCAGGGAGCACACAAACAATTAAACAGCACACACAATTGCATGCTTGAGCTAAAAATAACAACCCAATCCTATTTCTTTTATTAATATGGACACAAAGTAGGAAAGTTGAAAATTACCTCCCTGCCAGCAGATACCAGGAATTTGTTATGTACTTTCAGGAGTTTACACAAAACATTAGTGGAGGGCCAAAGCTGTTCAGCTTAGCTATGGTTCACAGATATCTGAAACCAGGACACATCCAGTCCAGCAGGACTGAGGGGCACCATGTCTTTAGAAGTCCTGAGTAAGCTGATACCTTCTATTCTACACTTGCAGGATCATTCCTGTTTGGAAATATTTGAAAGGAAATATTCTGTTTATTTAGAAGTGATCTTGCTTTCTTCGTGCATAAACACAATCTGACTTTTTATTCTAAAACCAAACAGAATTACATGCTTTAATTTCCTGCTGACTACCTTAGCTTGAAGTAAATTGACTGACACACTACAAGCTCACTTGTGGGCACAGAAGTAAGAAATAAAAGGCTGGCTTTGATCAACTTTGTAGGGGATACTAAACACATGATATATAGGAAGGGAAACAAAAAGGAAGACACATGCACTATCAAAGACACAACTGGTAGCTGTTGCTATTTTTACTGAATGTTGAAGTATTGGCATTTAAGCATGGATTCTTTAGAACAGGTAGAAATTTTACTCGTGAAGTTAAGAATACAAATAACTTGTTACTCACTGCATCATGTGCACACACAAGCAAAAGCAGATATTTCCAAGAGCATTAAGTTTGTATTTGTAACATTTAGAACTAGAAATTACAAGTGGCAGAATGCTTAAGAAGCAACATGGAGTTAAGCAACTTATCACAGTGAACAGGGGAAGACTGAAGCAATCACAGAGAAATATGCTTAAAAGAGAATGCTAAGCAAAGTTTTTCACTCTCTTTAGCAACTTTCTAGACTATGTGGAAATGCAATTTCACCCCTCCACATTTCAGGATGGCTGCAATTGGAAAATAAATCATTGATGGAAAACCCTTTCCAATCCATTAATTTGGGAAGGACACATGCATAGCTGCTGAGTGAAGTAGAAACCAGAACTGAAATAAAAACAAAGTGGCAGGCAGATCCAAATGAAAAGTGGTGGAGCAAATGCTGTCGAAGCTCAAGATCTGCCAAAAACAAGTGCATAAATACAAAGTTAGAAGGGGGAGAACAGTAGTGCTGTCATGGTACATGGCCAGCATGGAAACCACAAGCATCCTCAGCTCTGGGTCCATTGGGAAAGCTGCTCTTTAGTCTAAAGAACACAGAGATGACAGAATTATGAAAAAAGGAAATTATAAGAAATACTAAAGCCCAATATGTATGGAAGTTTACTCAAACAACAATACATACATTATCACACAAATTTCACTGTCTAGAACAAACCAAGACAGTCTTCACTTTTCTAGCTGGCGCTGTGACAACAATTATGCCTTGAAACCCTGCAACTTTTTAATAAATCCAAAAATAATCTCCAGGGCCAATTTATTTGGGAGATTTCTGACATTATTGGGTATTATTCTTCTTTGAGTCCTTGTCTTGATAGAAGTAGTATATAAAAAGCGTAATTGTTTTAAGTCAATTGTAATCCAGGACACAGATTGATGATCACTATGGACGAGATTTAGTAGTTATGTTTTCTACTATCAGTTTATGAAGTATTCTGTTTGAGTGGTAGCCAGTGCTGGAGTCTTCCTCTTGAGCAAATGAAGGTTAATCAGGAAAGTGACCTGTTGAGAAGTATGTGTTGGAAGTCTGGACTACCACAAAAAACACTGCAAAATTTATATGTCTCAAAATAAGATGTAGAAGCCAGAGGACATTCATTGGCAGCCAGCCCTATCCTGTACTAATTCCTTTAATTTGATCCATGTAGTTTGTTATTTCAAAGTACAGTTTGGTTGGTATATTTTATGCAGATAATTTGAATAGTACCTGCAATGTCATAAGAGCTAAGGTTGGTAAAATATTATTACAGAATAAGAAAAAATGTGAGGCTACAAGACTATGCATCTTTCCTAGCCCCTGACCTAAGAGAGGTTGTTCTTTGTCCATCAGATGCGGCCCCTGCTCCACAGCCTCCTCACTCTGAATAGCACTTTCAGGAGAAAATCTCCCACCACTGCTGTGTGTCTGGGTGAGTGGTCACAGTCTGGGCACACCAGTTTACACCAGTGAAGCATCACCATGGTAAGACACCAGTGTTAGGAAGAGCTGCTAATACAGTGGTAAAGAAACAAATCCAAACACTAATGGAGCTTGTCCCAGCTTAAACCTTTGGAACCACAACTACAGCAGTCTGTAAGAGTTTACAAGTTTTTCTTATTGGCCTTGATGCCCCTGACCAGATTTAATTCTATCAGGGCTTTAGCTTTCCTAACCTGACCCCTGCTGGCTCAGACAATTTCTCTGTGTTTCTCCCAGGCTACCTGTCCTTGCTTCCACCCTCTGCAGGCTTCCTTTTTGTGTTTGAGTTTGTTCAGGAGCTTCCCTTTCATCCACACAGGCCATTGAAGCATTCCTGCATATTCATCCAGGTTTCCTTAATAACAGCTTATCTTCTCTGACCACATCAGTTCTGTGTACCTGCACCTGAGAACTCCTTTTAGAATGAAACACATTTTTCTTCTGTATTGTCTTTGTGAACATTGCATCAAACCAGGAGAAAATTTCCATCCATGGGATAAATGAGACAGGGGTGACAGAGAGGGAACAGTAAATCTTCATGAGGATTCTTGGGGCAAAAGTTTCTTTGAATCACTTATTGAACATCCTTTGGGATAGGAGGAACAGTAATGTCTCTTCCCAGTTTTTGTTGCATGAGAATGGTGGTTAGCAATATATTAGATAATTAGGTATTTTTTAATCATCTGAGAAGACCTGTCAGATGGTCATCTAAGAAAAAAATAATTAGAATTTATAAAGTGAGGTGATGGTTTCCTTTCTCTTTAAAGGAGAGACAGAGAAATATGACTGGAGAAATCACATTCTAGAAGACACTGATAAAGAGAAATGGAAGACTTCTTGGTGTCAATTCTGGCTTTTTCACAGAGAGGTGTGATGGAATGAGGTGTGGAAATACAATACCTTATCTCTTACACTGTTTGAAATAAAAGTAACTTTTTGTTGGGAACAAAGACTGAATGCCTGTTAGTTTATGGTTCAGCCACATGTGGTAGTTCAAACTAAGACTGTCCTGTAAGCCCAGAAAACCAGGAATTACTGTGAAGAGCAGGTACCTTGGGTCTAGAGCAAAATGCAGCTAGTGGCTCCAGAGCCTTTAAAGGTAAAAGGCTCACGGCTCCTGACCTGAGAGTTTGCTAGGGAAGGAAGAGGCCCAGTCATTGCAGTTAAGGAACAATTTAAAATGTAAAGATTCAGTTTGTTGAAATGGTTCAAGTATTCAAAAGGGAGTTGTTATGGAAACATGTGATAAATGCACACACTCCTACATACAAATCCTTCAATAACACTAACAAAAGTCAAATTAACAGGGCTTAATTTCTCTTACTAACAACCTTTTAGGCAGAAATATTAATATGTGCCAGCACCTCTACTAGATCCAACTTGACTATTAGAAGATTTTTATTTTGCATATTACTTTTTTTTGGTGGACCACACACAGTCCCCTTGTAAAAAAATAAATTGCATGTGGTCATTCTTTTGTTTACTTTTTTTTTAAATATATAATAGCAGTTTTGGAAGTGTTAACAGCACAGTTGCTATACTCTACTTATGGTTTCCAAGAAAAAACACACAATATGCCCATGTCTTTAAAGAAAGGGACTGCTAGGAACTGTGAGCCCTAAGCAATTTTAAACCCATTTTACTTACCTATCCTTTAAGAGACTATAAAAGGAGCCACTTCAAATGCAGTCAAGAACTTGATACCTGTTCTTCCAATGCATATTACTTGCATATATAATTAAAGAAGTCATGTTGAAACTGTTTTTCATAAATGCAGTTCTTTTCTGAGGACCTATCACACTTTGTGGCATTTCATTTGCAAAACGTTATGATTATGCATAAACAGAAAGACTATGAGTTAACTTGATTTTGTATCTCCAGAAAAAAGTGGGAATCCTAAGAGGAGTAGGATATATAACAGCAAGGATAGTTATAGGGCAGTCTGAACCTCAAGAGGAATAATCCAGGCATACAGGTTATAGCCCCTTCCAGCACATGTTTAAGTGATTCTATCACCAGACTTGCATGCAAAGTTGGATTTCTTTTCCCATAAGGACAGCTGGCAAAACCACCAATATTAACCCCACAGATTGAACTAAAAATGCCACAGCTCTGGGAGAGATTTGTACATTATGATCAAGTCTAACAATAAAGGTCTGTATTTTTATCATTTTAATCACTTTGCAAATTAAATTTAGAGCTAGAAAGGACAATAATCTCAGCACATAATTCAAGAGCTACTATGGTGTTTTTAGCAAGATGGTGCTGTGAAAAATCCAGAAAACCAAGAATTCTGCCAAAGGCTCTCAAAGAAACCAAAGCAAACTGAAAACACTCAGCCACCTCTGATAGCCTAAATCAAAGCCTTACACAGCTAGTAAGCTCGGCAGAAGATGGCTAAACTTTGAGCAAACCTGCCTTAGATTTGAAGGGAAACATTGCCCACATGACTCTCTAATTATCAGTCCATCACACCTCTCAACAGCCACCATTAGCAGTGAAAGTTTTCCTGCAGCCAGTTAAACTTGAACGGATAAGAAAAGCACGAGGCAGGCAGAGTCAGTGAAATGACATGTCTGCCTACGGGCACACACGAGAAAGGACAGAAGAATGAGAATGCTCCGTTTTCCCAAAATCTAACAGATGAATGCAACTGTCACAACAGATTTTCCATAATGTATTCTACATGCTATGAACAGGAAGAGATAGTCAGATTATTTGATTTCGATGATCATCAGCTGGATTCCCACTTCAGAACAGAGCAAGACCAATGCTGGAAGCATTCAGGAATGGGTATCGTATTGTCCTTCCAAGCTAAAGGCACTTATCTCTTGCATTTCAAAAAATTACTGCCTTAACTTCTGCATGACACATCTGTAAAATGTGCCACACTACCCACCTACTTAAAAATTTTTGCAGCATCTCATCCCATTATTCAGGTCTGGAATCAAAACATCTTCCTTGCCGGAGTCCTTTCTTGCCATGTAAGTAATCCCAGTCACTGCAACAGTGCAATTACTTGTGTAAAGACACTGTTCAAAGTGAGATGAAGTGGTAGAGTAAGGCCCTAACTTACAAATCTTAATAATAAAAGCTGAGGATTTTTATTGCCTGCACATTATAATTAATTAGGTACAGCAAATCAAAGAGGAGAAAAGAAACAGTTTTTGTGACAATATGTGCATTGTTTCACTGAATTGAGACTAGGGGTTTAATCTCTTATGTCTGCTATGATCCCTTCATGCAGCCTTTCTTTGATAAATACAAAAAGCTGTGACTTCAACAAATAAAAGTGAAATCAGTAATTAAAAACCATAATAGCAATTAAATCCAACATTGGATCCAGCCAAGAAAGCCACAGTTTTTAGTGGATGGATTCACAAAAAAAAAAAAAAANTCAAAAAAAAAAAAAAAAAAAAAAAAAAAAAGGAAATTAATTCTCAGATTTCTACTTTGGAAAATAAATAGTACTTATGCAGTCAATTATCTTGAAAAAAAAGGATAAACTAAGAGCATTTTTGGTCTGCAGCCACCACTTCATCTCCCTGCCTCTTGCTCTCTTCTTAACAAGAGCAAAAAACAAAAGGAGAAACATAAGTCTTTTCCAAGGCATGACCCTCTATAGCAAAATAACCCCTTCCCCAAATTATCCTTTAAGAATGGCAATTACTTCTACTCTAACATTTTGTGAAATATGAGTATTTTCGAGTCAATGTAGTAGTAGAGCACAGACAGCTCCAAGCTACCAGGTTTGTTCACTAAATTACATTCCCTGACATTGATGGAGGAACAACCTGTAGAACATAAGAAGGTAATTTTGTGCCCTCAGAGACAGAGAGCCCTTGGGTGCTTTGCTAAAACATCCATTTTCCTGCCAGCAATGTCTGCATGTTGCACACAGGGGAAAAGAGGAATATTCTCTATATGAGAAAAATGTGTCTCCTTCACATCTACCTAACCTGACTGCCAGCTTCCTTTCATGGTCTCAGCAGTTTTTGCTCCTGAGTATGAAGAACAGATGCCAAAATCCCATAACAAGGAACAGCTTCCCACAAGATTTCTTGAAAAGTTCAGCATACTAAAGAAGGTTTTGACAAACCATTAACAGAGTCCAGAAGAACAGCTCCAAGGTAAAAATCAGATTCCAAAATCAAATCTCCTTGCTTTAATTAGAGCCAGAGACTGTAGTGAAAACAGCAGAATCAGAGTGCATTAGGAGAGTTTATGATAAAATCTATGGAAACAACTTCCAAAACAATGTAAATTGATAATTTTAATACTTCCAACTCTGACACTATTTCTTTGCTAGTAGCTCTGATTTCTGGTGAAAATTTACCTTTTCATCTCTTCCCAAACCCTTTTTCTGTGTTACTCAGTACTCACTTTCCTATCAAATCACCTTTCCTCATTTCACTTTCCCCATTCCTTTACCTTTTTTGCTGTACAATATAGAAATACTACATTCATAGAAAATTTCAAATACAAACAAGCCACAAAATCAAGTCACAAAGTAAAAGCGCATTGGTGAAGGTTCTGTGGATACTTTTGGCGAGAAGACATCTCTTGTTTCAACATGCACTTCAAGGGAAAGCTGTGCTCCTATCCTGAACAGTCATCAGATCCAAAAAGCTTTGCTGCAGGAAGTTGAATTTGCCTTTTGACCTCAATGAGCTTCACACATTGTGTGAACCATATGAGAACCACAACTTGTTTTCGCTAGTCAGAAGCTGCTTTATAGTTATGTTGAACTTTCCAAAAGTGATTCAATGTAAGTGTGAACATTGGGTTTTCCCAGTAGAATGGGAAGAACAAGGAAACCAGAAGTCAAAGCTCTTCCGTAAAAATGACACTACTTGCACATGCAGCAATCCTTTTTTTATTTTAATTCACCAGTCTACCTGTGACAGACCTGTGCATAGAACAGGCCTTGGAGTCCAGCTGTTTTGCTGCAATGGTTTGCTCTTCACAACTGAAACTGCCTTGTGCACAGGAGTTCTGGTATCCCTTGGTCCATCTTCCTAAGAGCATTAAAACTCAACAACCACTCCCCAAAAACATTAAATATGCAGCCACACACACACTGTCTAAGACTACACAAAGGTTTACATAAGCTCAGCCACTTTTCCTAGTCTGTGTTCATCTATCCATCATAATTACTTGTGCTTCATCTGAAATGCTGCACAGTGCCGTAAGATAAATACTTTCCACTCTTTCTGGAGGAATATATCCCTTTCATCACTGAATTACTAACCATAAAGATATTATGTGGTGATAAATCTCCTATATTATCTTATCCAAAGATTTCCAATAGGTGCTAGCATTCCCTTCTCATTTTAGTCACCATAGAACAGAACTGGACAGAATACATTCAATTTCTGATTGAAAAAATAGCTAAAAGAAGAAACATGCCAATTAATTAATTAAAACGTATCTGTAGGAAAGATTCACTTTACCTTGCTATCTGATATCTATTAAAAGGCCCAAATATTTTAATTTGGGCCAAAATCTCTCATTAAAAGTTGGAGAGCTTTTTGCATAGAATTTTTGATTGTTTCTTTCTTTTTGGAAGGGAAAAGTTGATCAAGCCACACACAGGCATTGTCCTGGCTTTTTTTTCCTTATTTTCTCCTAGCATTTTTTCAACTGATTCTTGCAGTTCATCATAGTTTGGGGGGGTTTAAGTTTTTCAGTAATTTCACTATCAATACAGTGTTTTCCCTCAGGTTGGAAGATTTTTCAAATGTTTCTGAAAATTTCTACGATTCTTTCTTTCCTAGGCCAACGCAGCCCAGGAAAATGTTTGTGTGAAAGGTTTCAAGCACTATGTTCGCAAAAAAGTGTTCAAGGCAGTGCATTGTACTACCGAGCAAATCAGGAAATGAGAACTGAGCAGTTCTTAGCATCACATAATATTCACAGAGAGCATGCATGCCAAACACGAGTCTGATTAGGTCTTTGTACAAAACCAATGCAGGTGCTCACTGACTTTCCATTTGTACCTGGTCTCTTGGCACAAGTCAAGTTTAAACTGTTTTCCTAGTCTATTTTCACTAAATAAAAAAGCAAACCAACAAATCACAGAACTATTGACTGTGATTCCCCTAACAACACACATTGATCCTACATTGCCCAGCAGAATTACTACTTTTAGCAAATTTGCTGACTTCAATAGCAGATGCTGCTTCACTTGTATTTTTCTTACATATTATTAAAGAACATGAACATTACAAACACATACACACAAAAATATTATTTCATGTATTGTTTCTCAATATACCTTAATTTTTAATGTCAAAGCCAGACACAATGTATTTCTATGAATAACCACAAAAATCTACATGGAGACATAGTTCTCGCACTGTTAACGGCTGGCTCTTTTTCACCAACTGTCCATAACAGTAAATTCAATAAAAACACAAAATAAATAAACAGAACACACAAGACAAACAAGAGGCACAAACAAAAATAGCGATCTTCCTCTGATAGAAGGTAGCAATACCTGGTGTTATCTCTAAAACTCATCTCTGAACAGAGCAGCTCACCAGGGAACAGCTACCACATTGCATTATCTTTGTAATAAAACCAGAGAACTAAACTCAGCTGTGAAAGTCATTAATGCATTTAGTTGCTGCTATAAAGATTACGTACAGCCACGTAACAGCTGAGAAAATGAGCTTATTTTTCTAAATAGCACTTCCCAGCATTCTCACAAGTGATATTGAAGCCTCCTGTCTGATTGGGCCAGGCAAATCCAATAGCTAATTTAGTAAAATGCACTGGTTTCTTCCTCCTAACAGATGTCTGTTGAGTGTTGCTGTAATAAACACTCACTGAATACCTTTGAGGCTACCACACGAATGGAACAGCTTTTCCAAACATCACTGTGAAGCAGAGGGTTGACAATGAGAGAGTTTAAAACCAGAGTGAGGCAATCCCTGGAAGTGTTCAAGGCCAGGCTGGATGGGGCTTGGAGCAACCTGGTCTAGAAGAATGTGTCCCTGCCCATGGCAGGGGGGTTGGAATGAGATAATCTTTAAGGTCCTTTCCAACCCAAACCATTCTGTGATTCTGTGATAATTCCTTTAAAGAATGTTTCATTTTCCAAGATCCCAAAGCCCCAAATTTGGACAGAAAGGATGCAACTGACTCACTATTCAGAGAAACAAGAGCTGGAATGGATATTAGTGAACATCAAATACATGTTAATTCTTTCAATAAATGTGAACACAAAGCTTATTCTTTATCATACAAGTGTATTCTGTGCAGCTAATTGAAATATTTTAGGTCCTTTGAAGTGTTTTATCTACATACAATAGGAAAGAACATGGCTAGAATTGCACGTTCATTTATTATTTTTCAAAGAATCTAGATGTGGGATTTTATCAGGATTTCTAGCATCTGTCCAAAAATACACAGGATAAACAATAGCTTAAGCTGCGTATCAGGGTTAAGTCGCAAAAATAAACATTAAGGTTATCTATGCAGCAAGGAACATTGCAACTAACAAAGGAGGGTAAACTATAGAAGCTGGAGGTGCATTTCTGTCCAGGAAACAAGAAAGGAGAGTGAACTCTTGCAAGTTTAACATGTAGAAACAGCTCAAGAGAAGTTAACACAGGTACTGGAGAAAACATCTTACTGAGATTTTCATACTGGAAAAGGTTGCTGATGTTTCAGATAATCAGGTCAAAGAGATGGAAAAAAATCCCCATCAAACCTTTTTAAACTGACTTGTGACATACACTCTTCTTTCTTTCAAATATTTCCTTGGAGGCCATTTAAACTGTTTTATATTAAGTAAGCAATTCACAGGACCTTTGCCTGCAGTAAATGCACTTTTTCCTGAGACGACTTGCTGCCTGTTGCTTACTAGATGCACTTAATTCTGTGATTCTGCATGAATTTACATCATACAAGGCTTTGTTTTCAAGGATTATCCCAGTGAAAAAGGAATCCGAGTATGCTCCTGTATTTCCTGGTTGGTGTTCCATTTTTTCACCAATGAGTGAATTACCTCAACAAAACCAATCTGAAGAGTTACTTTAGCTCTCTTGAGAATCCATCTAATTCCCTGAAACTGGATGGAAAGCGCATGATCAAAGTGAAAATGCATGCTGAGAGACTTGCTGAAATGATCCAGCAATAGGGAGGACAGACCCAATGGACTGAATTGTTTTAAGTACAGTGGGAAATAAACTTGCTATTATCAAAGTTCTTAATATGCTGATTACAAAAAAGAGAAAGAATATTTTCTAGTTCACTAGGTGTACATAAAAGTTGGAAAAGGGCTGATAAATGGATTATCTCAAGAGATAATTCCTTAAAAATCAGTTCTGTACTTTCCATTCCCTCCTGTTACTCTACGTTTCCTAAATGTGGTAGAGGATGTGTTAGTTTATGACTGGTTGAATTCTTCGAAGTGATACTCTCTATATATTTGTACCACTTTTTCAGAGTGCACCTTACTATCACAGATCAGAAAATATAATATAAGAGTCCAGATGAACAGAGAGATCTCTGATTACAGGTGATTCTATATCTTTCAGCACTGTGAGTCAAACACCCTTGACTTACATCCTTGTACTTAGGAAATGTATGATTAACTTTATTAAAAAAAGCTTTTGAATAGAGCAAAATAACACCACTGACAGGGACAAGTTATTAACATGATTGTACAGAAGAATCCACATGTTCTTATACAACGCTGATGTTGAACAATGGGAGAATGTCTGCTTTTTAAAGAAATAAAGTGGGATTTATGTACTGAAACTGACAGAGTTTGCCATAACATAAACTGTAAGAATGTGTGGAGACGTGATGGCGACCTTGGAGTATCTGAAGGGGCCTACAGGGAAGGTAGAGAGGGACTTCATCAGGAATTGCAGTGATAGAACAAGGAGTAATGGGTGTGAACTGACAAAGGTGGAATTTTGGCTCAATGTTAGGAAGAAATTCTTTCCTGTGAGGGTGGTGTGGCACTTGAACAGGTTGCCCTGTGGAAGAAGTTGTGGAAGTGTTCAAGGCCAGGTTGGATGGGGTTCTAAGCAACCTGGTTTGGTAGGGGCTTGGAACTCGATGAGCTTTAAGGTCTATTCCAATCCTTAACGTTCTGTTCTGATACACACTGCACTGCATTGCTTTTGTTTATTTTTTCATTTTTTTCTTTTTTTGTCATTTGGAGTTTCTGTCTAAATAATTGTTGCGCAACAACACAAGCTCCTGATTCCTTTAGGTCTGCAATGATGTCAAAACATTGCTCTGATTATTACAATGAATATCAAGATTCAAATAATAACTGCATTGGTAGGAATGTATGAGGAGCTGAAAGTCATGAAGAAATCTTTGAAAAATTTTAATAAGTTGCATTAATAACAAGCACTACAGGTAATGGGAACTGTGAAAAAAATGAGAGAAAAGGAATAATGTATCTACCAGTTAGGAGAGCCTATTAAGGGTACGAGGAAATTGGTTGTGAGGTGCACAGAATTTGTACTCAGGTCTCTCTTAGAGACATATTTTGATGAGGACATACATTTCTGTATTCCACAGACACTGGTGTAAGAGAAAAAAAATGCTAAAAGGAGGCTCAGCAGGTAAATTAAGGAAGGAAAGAAATATTGTCATTTAGGCCACACACAGAGTTGCCAGTGACATGATGTCTCACTTACCCACCGCTCCCAACACCTGCTCATGTGCAGCTGGAGACCTGTGATGTCAGACAAGGGACAGGGATCAGAGAATAATTGACTGCTCCACCCTTCTCCACGCTGGCATTTCAGGCTGACTCCCCACCCTGTTGTAGCCATGTTTCTGAAAGACTGGCTTCTAGAAGAACCAAAGAAAATAGGTAGAGTTTTGGAAATACCCTACATTTTTCCACCTACTGTGTCCATTTCCCTTGACACCACTGCAGGTGTGACTTGCACAGTGTGAACCCCTAGATGCTCCTCTGGCCCCCTGCACTGGGCTCTGAACAAACACACAGCATAGAAAGGCAAGTTTTGCCTCAAATATCTCACAACTTCTACACAGGCCAATAAGGGACAGGTGATTTTCATTGTACCCTACACAGAAAATTACTGATAAGGCAATAAATCCCAGATTATCAGATATGTATCAGAATGGCACAGGAAAACATTCTGTGGGGCAGGACTTTATGTAGTCAAATAAGTCAAATTTTTTAGAAAAGACACAAATATAGTTTCAAATACATGCCAGAAAATGAATATGCATCCTCAAATTATGTACTTCTATCAACATAATGCTTTGCATTCACATCAACATTCATGTTGATGTTGGCTTCCAAATTTGGATTGAAAGCAGAACCACAGAGTATCTTCAAAAAGAACTCACAAATCCATTTGCAAATGCAATTATAATTTTTTACAATGACACAATGTTGACTATTTAGAAACATCTCCACAGAAGCATTAAACCTCAGAATCTTCCACATCTCTCTGATCATTGTAACTTTCTAAAAACTGTGGAAACTACACTTAGCATTTTGTTGTTTTCCAAAGACTTAAGTGGAAATATATTTTGTTACAAAACACCAACAGATTGACATTCCTTATATTCTTGTTTTCAGCTTTAACTAGTGCTTGGGTGTTGTTTACAATGTAAATATTTTTTTTCAGCATGGCAATCATCATTATCATAGTCTTAATTCTATGCCCACATTTTGCAGGACAAGGAACAAAGGGAAATAATTTCAGTTTTGTAGACCAATTAAAGCAGCTGGTTTAACAATGAGAGCTTTTACTAAAAATATGTACATTTACATGTACTTATCCCATTCTGCTTGGACAGTAAATCTACATAATTTTCAAGATTTTGCATGTATTACCATGAATGATATGTTAATAACTTAAAGACCCAAAGCATTATAACTGCCTCTCACTAAAAGTCTTAGACTAATTGAAGTAATCTACAGGAAACAGCCATAGAATATAAATTTCCTGGGAGAAATTAATGGGAATCTAAGAAGAAGCTATTTCACACACACAATGGTTGTTTCATAGGTATTTGATGCACAGGCTTTAGGACAGGTCAGCATCCTTCAATTAACAGAAAAGGGAGATACAGCTTTACACTCTAATATAGCAGCCTGATGAAAATTAGCAACATAAGAAATTTTTACACAGCAAGGTGTTTCACCATTTCAGATTTTCTTTCATTACCAAGACAGTCGAAGAATGGCAAATTCAAAATTTGGTGTTGAATGGGACATTCCAGAAGGATTTAAAAATTCAGAAATATTTCAACTTTGCCAGTAAATTGTAATCACCTCTGAACATTCAAGAAATGAAAATATCTTGTTTTAATTGACTACAGTGTTTCCACATGCATTATTTTATGCACCATCAAAATTCATTTATCCTGTATCAAAATGTAATCCCTAAAAAGAACCGTTTAGCAGCTCATTGTTTTCAGTTTTGTGCATATATCGTGCTCAATTGCATTTTATTTGTTACAGCTAAAGTCAATTGATTCCTGAAGATGGCGCTGAACAAAAATTTAAATGATGCCTAAGAAAAAAAAGTAAGAACACACAAATACAGAGATACTTCCCTGCTATAACTTCCCAGCCTGCAGCAATTCACATCAGGGATTTCCTGAGTTAGAGTTAATACTAATGGTTTTAACGGTTCTTCACAGGTTTTTCATCCACAAATTTGACTCTTTGAATAAATGTAATTTTTTTGGAACATTGATAATTTTTGGAGTCAGGAGTGTCCCAAGGTAAAATTTTCCTTTTACCACTTTTTGTGCGTATGTATTAACATATCTCCTGTTCCTTGTTTTGAGCATGGATCATAAAGGAGAAAATAAACCCAACTATTTTTCTGATAATATGACATACTAAAATGGAACATGCTACATGCACTTTTGTCAGTCCAGATCAAAAGCAAAGTTTTTATTAGGTGATTTTAATTCTTATTGAGGAGACTTGACCTGGGGTAGAATATAATTTTTCCATTCCTTACCTGTGTTGCACTTGAAAATTCTTGGTAACAAACATTACCCAAAGCTAGCTTAGATTACACAGAAACATTCATTTTCACTGCACAACTATAAATTCCCAACCCTCTTTACCAGGTACAAAACATCACAAATCCTGCACACTAAATCAGATGCACTAAAATGGTCACAAATCAGCTACAGTGCATTTTTCAGGATAGGTCTTATAGGTCTGTCCTCATACCAACACTAGTAGAACCAAACACCACTCCACCTTCCTTGGAAAGCCCAAAATGTTTTAAATATGTTTTTTATTGCCACTTTGCCTCTCTTCAAAGCCTGACACCTCCATAATCTGTATCTTCTTTATGATTTATATAAAAGAATAATCCCTTAGATTTGTTAGTGGCTGGGCAAAGTTTAATCCCAAGTATCAAGCAGCTAATAAGAGGAGCAGGCAAGCCTGGCTTCCTTTCGACACCACTGTATTAGAAGTCAGTCATCTTCACATTGCTACCTCAGCCCAAAGCTCCTTGCCCCTCTCAGAGTCCTCCAAATTACCAAGAGAAGAACAGATCTAGAAGCAAAAATATCAATTTATCTTTGCTGTGAACAAGACGACTTGATTACACTGTGGGATACTGAGCAGGTTGTGATCAGGGCATTTTTCTATGTTCATTCATACTTATTAAGCTTATTTCCATCTACGAAAACATTCAACAACAAGAATTCAACTGTTGGAGAATGCAAGGCTGTGGATCGTTGGAGGCCTTGTGCGAGCAAAGTAAAGTGTAACTTAGGAGGCCTTTAGGCCACAGAAGCTGCAAGAGGGCCTGGCACAGGCACTGGGAAAATAACATAGTCTGGAAAAGTACCATCTTCAGGTTCCAGTGGGAAAGAAACAAAGGAGGGACACAAAGGAATGTAAGGAACGGAAGAGATAAGATAGCAGGAGCTCTGTGTAGAACAGATGTTCATTAGTAGTGAGGCCCTGTTTGGGATAGACATGTAAATGATGCCTTCAGACACTTAACCAATGATCTTGTAACTTTTTGCATAATTAACTGTAGCACTATATAACCTGTAGTGATCTGAATAAACGCGGAAGCATGCTTATGACTCATATTGGGTTGCTTATGCTTTCCCTCACCGCCGGCATTCAACTAGTCTAAAAACAGCTTTTGATGTGTTTGCCAATAGATTTCAAAACAATGACATCGCACTCATGGCCTCTTGCAGCGCAGTTAAGTTCCCTGGTGATTCAGTTCCAGCTTTCTGCCCACAAAGTTGATGTCCTCCACTTTTCTTTTCCCAAGTAAAATTCTCCACAAAATATATACTCTGCCAGAACCAGGACACTGCCAGACAGTATGGGAAGACTGTACATGTCATATAAAATATTTATAAAATGTGGTCTTTCTGAAGAAAATTCCTTCTCATTCCAATCACTTTGATGCTAGATTGGAATGGAAAAAATGAGGGTTAGTTTTTAACTTTCAAGAAAATTTTGGCTTTTGTGACCCTCTATTTGGCCATTTTGGAGACACACTGCACAATGCAGAGCCATCTGGTGAAACTGAATTTATCTCAACTACATGAGGATTCTATCTCATTTAATTAGCTGGCTGCAAAGGTAAATTAGCTCATACCCTGTTAAGGAAGCAAGTCCGCTTCCACCACCAAGGTAACTTTGTTCATGCTACAGCTGATAGTTAATCACAACTGTACCCTTCTTTATATGCTGTTTTGGTCTGCTTCTACCCCTTTCTATACTTCTACATTGCCTGAGATTATTGCAATATTTTTTAATAGTTATCTTGCCAACCTGAGGCGGTTTTTAAAATGTCCTTTTCATTGGGCCTTTTAGACTTGTTTATTCATGTTAAAAGAAATCCAACCCTCCTCAATCCAGCCTTCTAACCTATGAATTTGGCAAAGATATTTCTCTACATTTGCCCTTCAGAGACAGCTTTCATTGCTCCATGAACTCAAATGAGGTCACAATCATAAGCTGTTATAAATCATGGTACTACTCTACAATTTTCACTTCACTCAGTGTGACTTTTTTAATCTTTCTAAAGACAGTTTGCAAAAACACTAAGTGATAATTTTCATAACAAAGTCTTAGTGCTTAATTTTATAATTGCTGGATAGTAACATAGAGCTCAAATTCCCTTGGTGATAACGATTGCCTTTAATTTATTATGCTACGGATTTTCTTATAGGAAGTTTTCTCCTTTCATTTAAATGCAGGAATAAAATGAAAAACTATAAGTGCATCAATAAAACATGTCTAGATTCCAAAATTTCCACTAAGCGCAATACAGCACTGACATCTAACATGAAAAATGAAAACAACTGCATGAAGAAATAAAAACACAACCCCAGAAGTCAGCAGTTTGCTGCCTTGCACATCAAAGCCCCTCTCTGACGGCCTTCAGGGTGACGTAGTGCAGCAGGCACTGCTCAGCTCCCTCCCATTAGCCACCAGGAAAATAAAGACATTTCAGGGCAGCATTTAGGCCAAGAAAGAGCCCCTTTTCTGCTATCAGCCCTTAAAATATTGTAGGACTGTCCTTGAACAACTGATGACTCCTATATCTATATTCACCAGTCTTTCTCTACTTGCTTCTAGAAAAGAGTTTTGGGTCCCTTCCAGGCTTTTTCTCATACAGAGAAGAGCCATCACACTCCATTTCCCACAACCTAATTTAAAGTGAGGAAAGCTGAAGTGTCACAGTAAAATAGTAACTGACCTTGTTTACCCAAGATCGTATTTTGATTCAGTATTAAAGTACCCCATAAATAAGCTCTTTCCTACACAGTCTTAAACAAGTGTGTATCCCAGTAATGGCTAAAACAAAGTCAGAGTAATAAAAAAATCTCTACTCAAAGAACATTTATATGCCCAAGTGAAATATATATGTATGTACTTCTAGATTTTTATACCAAACTCAACAAGGCAGACATTCTGCTACAGTTTTCTACCATTTCTACCCTTTTGCTGCTATCAAAGCCAGATAGGTCAATAGCCTTTGCATTTAGATAAATATATACAGGGTATTCTAGTTTTGATTTATATGGAGTCAATTCAATGTTGCATGTTGCAAAAAGAGAGGATGTGCAGCCCTTTTAAAGCATAAAAGTGTAACTGAGTCCTTAGAGCATATGCTGGGTTTGGCTG
Source organism: Origma solitaria (assembly GCA_013397895.1). Classification (NCBI taxonomy): domain Eukaryota; kingdom Metazoa; phylum Chordata; class Aves; order Passeriformes; family Acanthizidae; genus Origma; species Origma solitaria. The sequence continues at coordinate 584,799 of VZRL01006038.1, forward strand.
GGGTAATTTCCTTCACTGTGGTGTGGGGCTGTGTTTTGGATTTGTGATGGAAACAGTGTAGAAGACAAGGATGTATTTGTTATCACTGAGCAGTGATCAGAGAGTCAGGGCCTTTTCTGTCTCTCACACGACGCCACCAGTGAGTGAGCTGGGGCTGCACAAGGAGTTGGGAGCTGATCCCAGCTGACCAAAAGAATACCCCAGACCATACGGAGTCATGCTCAGCCTATAAAGCCGGGGGAAGAAGGACGGAGGGAAGGATGTTCACAGTGATGATGTTTGTCTTCCCAAGTCACCATCACACATGATGGAGTCCTGCTTTCCCAGGAATGCTGAACACCTGCCTGCCCATGGGAAGCAGTGAATGAATTCCTTGTTTTGCTTTGCTTGTGTGTGTTTTTCTTTACCTACTTTATCTTTATCTCAGCCACAAGTTTTCTCACTTTTACCCCTCTGATTCTCTCCCCCATCCCACTCATTGGGGAAGCAAGTATCTGTGTGGTGTTTGGATGCTGGCTGGGGTTAAATCATGACAGTGTGTTTCCCTAGTATTGTCACCCTTAATTCTGAAAACTGATTTAATGAAATGGTTTGTTTAAATATTGACTATTTGAGAAAAAAGGAACCTTCTCGTAAAGTATATTAAAAAAAAATATTACATAAAAATTTACATGCAATAATTCACTACTAGTGTCACCTCTGCTGTCCAGTCTCATTGTTTTCATTATAAATGGTATAGCTTGAACTGTAAAAACTAGGTTGTTTATACACTAAACAATGGCAGAAAACAAATTTAAGTGTCCATACCCTCTTCATGTAGATGTCCTACTTGGAAACATCAGCTATTGAAATAATAGAATTTTGAAAGAAGAAATCTGTGGAATGGACTTTTTGTTAGGACTTTTATCAGAAGGCAGAAATGCTACCACAGAAGAACAGAACTGAGTACAATGTATTTGTTCATAGGAGTAGAAAATAAATATGTTGTAATTTCCAGTGGCTGTTATTTGCTGGATCATCCTTCAGAATGACATAACCCTTCTTTTAAGTAGGGTGAACCATGGCAAATACCATTCCCCGCTTAGTCAGTTTCCTCATGTCAGAATTCAGCTGTCATTAAGGTGATTTGTTTTCCTGGGATCCATCAAATGATTATGACCTTTTGGATTATTTTTCCTACTGATCCCTAATGACTATATGGAGAATGTTCTTTAATGGAGCATCAATGGCCTATGAAGCTCTCTTCCTCTCTTCTAGATGGAATGAGTCAGGAAGTAAGCTGCAGTCACCAACCTGTTTGCCTTATTTGCAATTTTACTTTATTTCTGAGCCACATTACTGGACTTCCTTTGTTTATTTAAAAAATTCCATTATTTTGTACAGTATTTTAAATATGACAGATTGTTCAGGTGGTGAGTGTCTTCACTCTAAGAAGATTCTTTAAAAATCAGCCACTAAGTGAGTCCTATTTAACTACCACTCCTATAGTCTCAGAAGACATTCAGTTCCTAAATATTAGCACTTTTGATTTTCAGCCAGGTTATGGACTTTATTTCTGTCTTTCAGAAGGTAGAACAAGAGCTGATGACAAGAAGACCCTCTCCTGCTATATACACCTCAGCAGTACTGAAATAAACACAGCTTGTGTATAATTAGTTGCTACAGCTGTATTACTGTTCTTCAGTGAAAAATAAGAAAGTTTCAGGATGAGATAACATGCTAAATCAAAGTTTGCTTCTTTCTCTCCCCAGTACTGCCCCTCTCTCTTCCCTAAATCGAAAATTACAAATTTGTTATTGTTAACAGGAATGGTCAAATTTGTACAGGACAGAAAATTCCACTCCTCTATATACTTACACAAAAAGAATATTTGTAAAAATAAGATCTTGGGGTATTTTGTTTGTGTTTTAGGGGTGACATTTATGAAAACAAAAGGAAATAGTAGGCCATGGTGCTGGTTTATCTGCTACATGTGGCAGCAGGGCACATACTATAATTGAAAGAGTTGCACAATTCTGGGGTTCTTTCTCTGCCCTAAGCAGCTGCTTTCACTCACCTTTGGATGCCCTACAGAGCTTTTACCAGCAGATACAATTCATGTTGTATGAACACAATTCATGTTTTCAGATTCTGCATTTCTGAGATTTTCTACTTTGTTATGAAGTGTTCATATTTTCTACAGTCTGGATCCCTTTTGGTATCTGTTTTCCATTCACTACTAACTGACACTGCATCCTGTTGAATGCATCAAATCAGGTTAGATTCTCAACCTGGGAAATACAGCTCCAGTCCCAGCTGACACCACCCCATCAACATCCCAGTCAGAAAATTACCTTGTCAGCAAGGCAAACATCACATTTTTAATACAGCAGTAATCATCAGCTAAGTCAGTAAAATGAGTTGGATAAAATACTATCAAAAATCACAGAATAGCCACCAGCTTCTATTTTCTTCTCCTCTGGCTCTGTTAGCCACTCCAAATGTCCTCACAGCCTGGATTTCAGCACATGGCACATTCAACATGCTTTTGATGAATTCCTGTAAATGTCCAGCTTTTCTGCTTCAGTATTCTCAAACATTCCTGCTCCCAAGAAAACCGAATTTATAACGTGAGGGGAGGCTTCATATTTCTGGCACATGCAGTTGTGCAGATGTTATTCCTTAAGACTATCTTGATTGCCTCCATGAATAATGGCTAGGAGATGGCAAGGAGCCAACAGTTCTCTTAGAGCAGAAGGTATAAAACCACTCTGCTACTAAAAGAAGGCCCCCAGTAGGATAATATATTATTACGCATGATTCAAATTACAGGATCTGCAGCAGGGGAGCCAGTGGCTGAATCAGGACAGCCGCACACAGAATACTGATGACGGGATGATGGAATGCATCATGCATTGAAAGGGCTATGGTTTAGTGTTTAAATCCTCTGTATTTTCAAAGTGACTAGAAGGATCAATATATAACTGAAGCACCATAAACAAACTGTGGATTATTGTGTGCGAGGAGAGGGAAAGTTATCATGTTGTAACAAAAATTCTATTTCATACTACTTCTTTAAATAAAATTTTGCTTTACCAAAGACTTGACCTCTTGAAGCCCACTAGCAACAGATATAGCTTTAATTTAATAACACAATATTGAATTTGTCTCATATCTGATTCTGTTTCAGCTATTAGAATAACTGAAGAGCAAAACCTTGCCTCATTAGATTATGCAGTCTGAAATCTCTGCATTCCACAGTATCCTGGGCTGGTTTTAAATTGTTCGCACAACAAATTACTTTACCCACAAAGAACTAAATCCAAATGTTCAACACAATGTTGGCTTGCCCAAATGTTTTCCATTTATAATTGAACACATCTAGAGAAAATGTGCACATTTATTATTTTAAAAAAAAGAAAACAAACCAAAAAAAACCCACCCAAAACTGCCACACCAAACCTATTTCATAATATGAAAAGCTGCCTAGATAAGAGTTTTTCAATCTAAGATCTAATCTTTTCTCTGTAGATTAATCACATTCTAAACAAAAATTCTGTATTTCGCTTTGCTGCAACATACCCTGAAGCAGTATGCAAGCTCTCCCTTGACTTCCTTTCATACTGGCTCTTGTATTCAGTTATTCTGGCAAATGGATGCAAATCAGGTGCATTGTGTCGAGGTGGAAGGAAGGGGGTGAAATTTGCTCAGAAATGATCTCAGTTCTATTCATTAATAAAATGACATCTTGACTGAAAGTGGTGAAGAATGAAATATAACAGTACTGAACTTCACTCAGTTGTAACAGATGCATGTAAGAACCTTTAGAGAAAGCCAGATATGTAAAACGGCCACAGCGAAATGATTTCTGAAGCATTAGAATAAGTATTTAGACCATGATGGCACCTAAAGATGCAAATTCAATGCTGCAGCAACACCCCTTTTTACCTTCCAAGACAGTTAAAGGTAATCTCAGGCTATAACTGGAGGAAGCAGTACCACATTAGGTAAGGACTACAAGGAGACAAACATACATGAAAGAAAGGTATATGCACAATATTAACAATTAAAGACACTTTTAAAGGTTTTATGGGGCCAACAGAAAAAAAAATGGAACAATGCCCATGGTTACCTGCAGAGACAGCACACAGTTAAAAAAAAAAAATCAAGAAATTGTAGCCATCATTTTGCATAGTGATTCAAATTATGCTGGCAGAATAATTAATGGAGGACCTAATCTCTGTGAGGAAAAAAAAAAAAGAAAAGAAAAAAGGCTACGTTAAACAAAGTTCATTACTGCATGATGTAAATGAGTTTCTCACCAGTGATGTCACTGATTGGCTGGGATGTAGAGCTGGTTTCGAACAGTGCAGCATGGCCGGATTGGCTGCTAGCTCTTCTGGTTACTGCCTGCTTGGGCAGCGGTCGAACCAGACTCTTTCTGTCTCTCTTGTTGTCGTTTGAAGCAAATCTTGTTCAGCCCAGCTGTGTCTCCATAGTAGTGGCACCCTAAGAGAGTCTCCCTCCTGCTTCCCACAGCTCATCTGTAAGGCGGTCGCTGCTGTGAAATACCAGCCTTTGGCACGGAGCCCAGACTGCGTTGTTAGATCCGTCTATAATACAGAAAAGAATTTTTTTAAAGCAGTTCTTTCACCGAATTACATCCTAAGAAGGATTAATAAGCACTAAATTGCAACTGATTTGTGGACTTCTGAATTATGTAGCTAGCACGCTTTCTGAAATAAAATATTATCTGACTTGCAATAGCACAGCATCATTGGTTTAAAAAAAAAAAGAAAAACAGGACAAAAAGGAAATAATGAAAGAAAGGAAGGAAGAGAAGCAACAACTCTTTTTTGTTTACCTTGATTAAAAAAAAAAAATTCTTCCTTTTTTCCCCTAGAATTGTAACTGATATCTTGGTGCTACGCAAGAATATTTTAAACTATCGCCAGTTTTCTATTTATATCCAAGTAATTATTTTCAGGTTAAGGCAAGGGATCTTAATTAGCATTCTCTTTAACTATGCAAACTGAGACAGGGCATGAAAGAAAAATGCTGTATGGAAGAGACAGAGACAGAGAGACAGAGGAAGAAGACAAAAAAAAAAAAAATCTGTGCAGCTTTTACAGTTCAGCTGTCTGACCCCCTGCAAAAAGAATGCAGTCATATCAACTTTGCCAGACAATGGAGTACCTACAGGCTTTCCTCTAGACAAGTCCTTTATAACCAGTCAGTATTATGTGCTGCAGACAGTGGCCAATCGCTAAGCTGCTTTCTACAGCAGTGACACAATAGGTGCACTGGCCACACTGTCCTCCTAGCCTCCGACAGCGGTGCAGGTTCATTTTTTGTACGCTGGAATACGCATATGTCTTAAATGTTCCCACTGTATGGAAAAAAAAAACCATCAGCCTAAGCTTGCTTTGTTTTGCTATAATTACATCAGCCTAATTACTGCAGCCGAGCCGCAGAGCCACTGCTCAGAGCGGCGCATAGGCATGCACGTCATATAAATATGCATGAGCACGCCTGCTTATTTAAATAAAAAAATGCATCAATTGCTGGTGGTGCCTTTTTGGTTTTGTTTTCTGCATGTCCTTCCTCCCCCCTCCAACACCCATTCCTGATAAACCAAGTGAGTTAAGGACGCCTAGCAAATGCAGTCACCATTTTTCTCCCTTTATTTATCCAAACTTTTATTCATTCTGTTCTAATTGCAAGCATTCAGCAGGAACTAAAAAAAAGAAAAAAAAAAAACTTCAAATGCAAATGAGTGTCAGTTAGTAAGGGAAGGGTATTGCAGACCTAGGGCATTTTTCTCCCTTGTCACTACCCATCAGAGAAAGCGCCTGTAAATGAATCTGCAAGCACTCCATCATAGCCAGGCATCAGATGCCCAGTTCCTATTAAAGCCCGATGATCCCCCAGCATGTGCACGCACCCAGCTTGTGTGTTTGGGTACTCTGTAATTACAGCAGCTCTTGTAACTGTACCTGAATCCGCTCATATAGTCCAAAGATTAAATCATCACTATCCACGTATTAGCAGACATAATTGGGCACATTCTATAGTGGGAATCGCCATGCTAATTTTTCTGATTTTATGCATGGGATTTACATATTCATGAAGAGAATAGCTGTTATGACCGCCGACAGAGCAACATGAAAAGAAAAGACACCATTCTTCAGCACACAGAGTATACAAAACCTAGAGGGAAAAGATGCAGCATATGGCGACAAGGAGAAGAAGTTGTTTGGCTTTCGAGGGTTATTTTCTTTCCTATTTATAAATTCTGGGTAGACGGCTTACAAAAGCATGTAAGTATTCTGATCACGAAGGCAAAATAAGTCTGTATTATTAGTAATCATCCACTGCTAGCTGAAATAAAATCATTTTCCAGTTGGTGCCCAATGTTCTGCAAGTATTGCCTTTGCATTAGAGACCATTATCAGTTTAAGGATGCTTAGGACATATTCATCCAGGAGTGCACAAAAATACTGATGAATCAGAAAGGAATAGAAATTCCAGCTGATATTTAAAAAATCTTGATTTCCTATTCTAATGCCTACTTTGAATTAGGGAACTATTCCTTTCCCAGGAAAGCTGGTGTTTTTCGTTACCAGAGATGTTTTTTACCCAACTTATTAGAACTGCATATTTTCCAAATCTGATAAAATACATCCTCTGAGTGGCTTTCAGATTCTATTGTTTTTAAAGAAAAAAAAAAAAATCACTAGAGGAAAGATAATTCAGGCAGTATTGTAAACATAGTGCATCTTGATTTGTATAACAATTTCATATAAATAAACACATGATGCATACTGTAACCTTGTCCCTTTTATGAATTTTATATAATAGTTTCTTAAATGTTTGTTTATCTCTCTGGTATCTGTCAATCAAAACAGCCCAAATTTCCTGATAATAGCCAGATAACAATACCTACAGATGCCTGCTTTCCCCTACAATCTTCCTACATTTGATAAAGATAATACTACAGATAACAAGGTGAAAAAAAATAATTTTTGCAAGGAAAATTTTAATGCAATGGCCATGTTTGACAGGCCTTGTATATCAGTTTTCACAAAATATGCTATGCAAAACTCCTCAAAAGAACAAAAAATAAGGGGTTTTTATCTACATTTGTATACTATACATTTCTTTGAATTACAGCCCTTCAGTGCAGTCATGCAGTAACATTTTTGTAATGACAGAAATTATATTGTATGTTACATTATAAAAATGTATTTAAAAGCTGGTAGGTATTTTATAAGATATTATTATGAATTCAACTAGCAATATTGAAATTATATTTAAAAATAAGCTCAAGAAACTGCTCCTGGTTCTCCAAAGTAGATTTTTAAAAAAAATGGCAAAAGAAGCACTAAAAAACATTTAAACCTTGTAATATTAATTAAAGCATATTTCTCCTCCCAGACCACTATTACTGTCTCTGTCAAAACAACAAGCTGTCAAACACCTTCTTTGTGTTTGTCTTTACGTAAAATTCAAACTCCAACAACTGTAAATCTGTGAGCTAATTATTAATTTTCTCCTTTAGCATAAATGTCTAGGCTATGACATCATACAGTACAAAAATAAGCTTCACTGCTAAAAGGGAAGCCTTTAGAGAGCAGAACAGTGACATAATTTTTAAGGTATGACCCTTTTAAAAACCTTAGCATGGCCTGTATTCAAGAACCCCATTCCATAATGTCAAGTACATCTGTGCTAATTTGAAGCTTTTGTTAGAGGATAACATCAGAAAACTACAAGTATTCATGGAAAAATTGGAGGCAGTTTTCTTAAAGAAAATCTGTGATTTTGTGTTCTGTGTTCACTGAGAGAGAAAAATGAATATGTTTCTCGTTTGTAGCAATGAACCTGATGAATTTCAAGTGTTGTATTGAAGAAAATGAAATCACATACCTCTAAACATGGGCAGATTTTGGTCTTATTTTATAAACCCTACTGTACTTAATTTTTTTAAAATTTGTTCCAGCAGAGCAAAAATGTGCAACAACAGTATAAGTTAAGAAATTTCAGCAAAAAGATTATCTGATTTGTAAATGCCATAAAATGAAATTTGACAATAGTTTAAAAATACATCTATGTTTAAAGTAAGCTTTCTTATTCTAGAAAAGCATCATGTGTCACATCAGTTTTCTACCCCCTTCTATAATTTCAATTGCTGTTTTCTTTACAAACGATCACCTTTTGCTCTGCATTTTCATTGCATGTAGTGCTATCAGCCTCAGCCCTTTATTCAAGCTCTTATAAATTCCCAGAATACATCATGCTATGCCAACAGTATTAATTATGATGATATTTGGTGTATTTACTTGCTACATCTTCCCACTTCTGAATTACCGTCCGAATTTTCAAACAATGCTCAGGCTCTGACATCCATACTTAAACTCTGGCACTGCTATGAGCTTTGCTCCAGAAAATTACCACAGAACTGAAATTTCAGAACCTAAATAAGCAGGTAGTCTGACTTGCAGAACTGCCAGAAACCTGCAGCTCAATTATACACTACAGGAGCTCCCATTAACTGGACTGCCTTAATACGATGCAGATGTCAAACTGTTTGCTTTCGTAAGGGGGCCTGATACAAATATTGGCCTGATCTTTTTCATTTTAGTAACTCTAAAAATCCAAAATGCTCTGATGATGAAATAAAGCTTTCCAGGCTTGGGTTTATAACCTTCCATGGAAAAGTAACAATGCCTTAAGAGGTGAAAAATATAACATTCAAGATTAGTACTTAAATTTGGGGAAACACAAGACTAGTAGTGGGTTGATGTAAAATATCAGATCTGTAAGAAAAGTTTCAGTAAGAAAAGTTAGTTATCATTTAATATCTGGATGAGGAGAAGGGCTAAAAGGTTGGAAATTCATTGTCCAGGGCCTAACCAGTTCAGCTGTAAACTACTCTGGCATTATGGCACCAATAGAGACATGCAGATTAAAATTCACTGAAGGATTTCCACTATTGTATCTTTCATGGCAATATTCAGTCAAACAGCTCCACATAGGAATAATGATAGTATTTTTTATCCCATTTTTTAATTGAGATTTTCCAGGAAATTTTTCTGGGCTACACACAATAAATGCAGAGCCTACACTTAAAAAAACTTGATTAATAAAAGCAGGTAAAGATGTGTTCTTTGGGATAGATTCACAACCTGTGTACATGCAGTGTTTAGTACATCATTTGGGGAATTTTTCTCATTTTTTAGTATTTTTATTCATTTGTTATTTAAATTAATGAATGTAACAGTGACTGAGCCTTTTAAGTGTCACTGAGGAATCACATTTAGGAATTTTTTTCATGAATCTGTTTTAAAAATACATTAAAATGTTTGTCTAAAGTCTTTGTCACTTAAAAGTATGTTCTGTTCCGGTGAAGAACTCATCTCCATTTACCTCTTGAAGAAACTTATCTTAAGGTTATGTTAACCCTAATTTCCTACTCGGTTGCATCTTCTTCTTATTCAGAATTCATCCTTTCCTCAGGCTGTACTTAGTCCTCCTAAAGAGCTAAAATTGAATGATGTGCTTTTGACAGTAATTTAATTAAACTGATTGTAGAAGCATGTAAACACATGATTAAGTGTCTATTTCTCCACAGTCGCTATGGTGCTGTAAGCACTTCTACCTTGAAGTACCCCACCCACCATAAACCTAATTTCACTTACTGTCTTCCATTTATTTGGGAACAGGATAGTCTGGGTGATGCTACACGAGTTGTTACTGTGTGAATATTTGACATGTTGTATGTTCACAGCCCACCGTGAGCTGTGGCTGTAACTGAGTGAGCTGAACTAAATTGCTGATTTTAACATAGTTTTTCTTCTTTTTATTGCACATGCATTAAGTAAACCTCAATAAATGTTCATTTCCAAGAGCAAACACTCTGGGGCTTATCATTTGATACAAGTACCAAAGCAACCCCATACTATATGATGGATCTACTTCCACATGTTGTTTCATCTCAAGACAGAGTAAATGGCTCTATCTGAAGGCTGGGAAATGCTGTAAGACTAATGAATGTTTGAATTAGCAGGACACAGAGACAAAGGCAATAATTTTCAATTGTATTTGTCTCCTTATTCAAGAGGAGGTATCACTGCTGTGCAGAGGACTGAACACACCCATCTTCATCATGGAGGATTTTTGTTGTACTAAAAATATGCACCTAGGACACACTTGGAATTTCTTAATCTACACTGAACTTGATTGAACACCAGCCTACCTTTAAGGGAATGGATTTGGGGTAATATTTTAGGACATCACGCAGACAAAAGCCAAGAAGGAAGTCTATGCTACCCAGCTGTAACTCCACTTACTTGCCAACAGTTTTGTAACCTCAGGTGCACTCTACTCAAATACAGAAAACAAACACTGTATTTGACAGAAAATTCAAAGTTAGGAAGCACAAGATGTCTAAACACTAAGTACAAGATGTCAAGAGCACAATGACAGCCCGCTCAGTCCACGTGTGAAATCACTCAGGGAGGCAATGTCAGTCTGGGCTACTGGAGGCCACTGATGAAAGCAGCAAGACACTGAAGGACAGCTGCTGACAGGTACCTCTGATGTTGTTACACAAGGAAGTTCCATCACCTTCCCTAAAACACAGAAAACCTCCATCCATTAGAAAGTAATACATGCACTGCATCTTATAAGCCAGCAAACACAGCAGCATTTGGTGGTCTGTGTTCAGTGTTAAACAACTTAATGCCCCCTGGATGGGGGGACTATGCGTCCTGTGTGGTGGCTGCCCAATGCATGGAACAGGCATGGATACCTACCAGTGTTTAAAATTTAAAGTTTTAAAACACTGAATTCCATTCTCACAGTTTACCTTCACCTTTCTAACAAAACTAATCTCAAAGTAGTCAAGAGGGCGAAAATAAGATGCAAAAGTTCACAGGTCAAGATAATGACAGTGAGGTCACTCACCCGTGTCCAGCACTGCCAAAACAGACTTGGCTCGGGAAAAAATTAACTCATTGCCATCCCCCGGTGCACAGAGGGGATGAGGAATAGGGATTCAAGTCAGTCCATAACAGCTCTTCTCTGCCACTCCTTCCTCTTCACACTCTTCCCCTGCTCCATTGAGGGTCTTTTGCACAGGCTGCAGTCCCTCAGAATGAACTTGCTCCTGTGTGAGCAATCCACAGGCTGAAGGCCTTTCAGGAAACATCTACCTGCTCCAGTGTGGGGTCCTCCAGGGACTGCAGTGTGGGTACCTGATCCACAATGTTCTCTCCAGTGGCTGCAGGGAAACAGCTGCCCCAGCACTTTCTCTCCAGGGGATGCAGCAGATTCCTGGAGTTAACAGCTTCCACTCCTCCAGCTCTCCTGTCTGGGCTCTTAGGGCTGTTTCTCACGTTTCCACTCAGCACCAGGCAGGTTCTGCCCTCCCTTACCCAGGCTGTCCCCAAGGCACCACACCATGGCCACAGGGCTCAGCTGTGTGTGTTGCTGGGTGGGTTGGAACTGCTGCGCAGCATCCCCTGCCAGTCCCTGGATACCTGTGTCCACTGTACCCTGTTCCTGCTTTCTGGACTGAAGAGTGTCAGCAGTTCACACACATTTTTCCTTGACTGGCACTGTGTTTAAATGAGCACAGAGTGTTCATAGTTTGCCCGTGAGAAGCGCTGCTGTGAAGTAGCTACAGTGCATATGGCTTTTCATGCCAAGCACAAGTTTCTCTACAGAGTGACTTAATTTTCCACAGACAGGTATCCTCAGCCAGCCTTCAAGACAAAACACATATAAAGACCATTTTCTGTCCAGTAGTTACATTTCATGTACACACAGATACAAGAAACTCTTGATGCTGCCTCACCTCCACAAAGCTGGAGATGTAGAAAATAAAACCCCGACAAAAACTGCTCAAAACCTTGCTGCCTCTGGCTTCTCTGGCAATTAGTATCTGAGGTGATCTAAGAGGTTACAACCTCCAGTTATGAATCTGCAACACAGGAGCAGGGACACCCCTTGGAAAATAGAAACAGCAGAACCAGCTTTCACTGTCAGCAGCTGCTCTCCCTCAGCCCAAAGGTCTGAGCACAGACAGGCTCCACAGACTTCTGACTCCTTCAGACAAGTGTGCTGCTGAGGAAAGGAACAACAGGTAAAATAATGCCTACTTTCAGTGGAAAAGGACAAAGAATGCTGATCAACTCAAAGCCACATGCATAGCCATGGGAATATCCAGGTGAGGACACCTAAACAGTTCCTTTGTACCAAGGAGAAAACTTTCATATCTATTATAATAGGTCTTCTCCCTTTGCATTATTCTTAGAAATCAGAGCCAGACATCAATCAAAGAACCCTATGTGTTACTTTAATAGCTGGGATTAATAAATTATAGGTTTCCCAGTATAAATAACTGTGTATTCAGTACAAACTGCTGTTTAAAATGTATTGATAATTGAGGAAGGATTTGGATTGCTCCCAAGTCAAACTGTGCTCTCTGTACAACAGCAGCCTTCCCCACAATGTTCAAGATCCCAGTCTGCATCACAGCCTGCTTCTTGATTTAACACACCTAGGTGATGCTAAAATCCTTGACAAGTCTATCCTTGACAAAATTAGTACACAATGATCCTCAAATGTAACACACAAGGCACATAAGAAATTCACTTTCTTTGCCAGAGCTTCTTTAAGTTATAGGTTCCCACATCAAACAAAAGATGTTACACTCTACAAGGACTTTCATAGTTGCACAGATATGTCACTCAGAAGGCAATGTGTGTATTAACTCTTGCCTTGTTCATTTGCTGTGCTTCAAGAGACCTCTTGGCCCTCTATTTAAAACAGCAGTGGAAGAGAGAGGGTGGGAGAAGAAGTCCTAATGAATACATGCTCAAGGAAACACTCAGGGATTTCACTGTGGGATTCCCATTAGTATCAGCGGGGGATGTTTAGGGATTTAGCTATACAACACTTTGAAAACATGCATCTCCATGTTGGGAGGAGGACAGAACTGCTCTGAATTTGTCTTTACCACCATGTCTCCAGCCAGGGAGGTTAATAAAAGGTTTAAAGAGAAGCAATGGCAGGAGAGAGGTTCTGATATGATGGCAATGCTGCCTGTCTTTCTGGGCTCTCAGGTGTATTCACATGTCCCTTCATGCCATCACGTACACTTGGCAAAAAGCAAGAATAGAAATACGTGCAATGTGCACTTTAAGTGTCAGCCCGCCCAGAACATTAAAGCAAGCAAAAACACCAGAGAACTTAACATGGTAGGCTTAAACTTCATCTTCCACCAATTATAACATTGATATCTTTCCAACTTCTTAGGAAAGAATTATGAAGCACCTCATAAAAACTCAGAAAATTCAGGGGAAAAAACCTCATGTTATTTGTTAGTTAGTATTTTAGTTAGAATTTTGATAAAAACCTTAAGTAACAGGGAGTTTTATGCTAAGAATTCTACTTCTACCACTATTTAAAGCACTAGTTTTCAATTTAGTACAAATAAAAATTAAATATTAGTAATCTTCAATACATATATGACATGCACATCCACATCTTATGTTATAACCATTTCACCAAAGTACTAATATATCTGGAGTACTGCCTCTGCAAAATAATAGGCTTTCAGACATGAAATCCACGTAGACAGTATGAACATATAAAGAACCCTTAAGTAAAGACCCAGCAAACAAGATGCACGTGAGATGTACAAATGGACTGTGGAGATGAAACACATCATTCCAAGTTAAAGTCAGAGCACTAAACTAATGTGTGCTGTATTGCTGTGCATTGCCTGAGCCTATAGTTTGCTGCAGTAACTAAACCCCTTCATATGGGTCTCAGTACTTCAAGGAATTGACATAGAATTGATTGTGCTGCCTGCTTGCTGCCCCATATGCTGACACTGAAGCACTTTCTTCCCTTTTTTCCCCTCTTAGAGATGATGGACATTAAATATCTTCCCATTCCTCAGCATAATCACCTAGAAAAGAGATTACCAAGTACCAGGGTCTAGTTCTGTTTGGCAGAACAATACTGAGAACTGTCCCATGCTCAAAGAGGATTTAGCTTATTGCCCAAATCAACACAAGTCTTCCATACACGTTCTGTTAAAATATAATTATGAGCAATGCAGTACATTCTTTCTTTCCATAAAAGCAGCACACAGATTTGAATGTGTTCTTCCCCTTGCAATGGAGGGAAACAAAATTCTCAAGAGCTCTGATCCTCTTCACCCTCTGTTTCCATCTTTTCTATTTTAACTCTGCTTTTCAGAGGCTGAAGAGGTCTGATTCTGGCCATAAAACTTGGGATGACAAAACTTGATTTTCCAGGAATGAGAAGCTCTCACCCTGCTTGATACAACTGTTCCACAGGATAACCTGCATTAATTCAAGCAATACATCCCATGGCCTTTGACAAGCTATATCACAGTAGTATTAGATAAGTGACACTGATACTACTGTTGCTTTCAGGTGTCTTTTTTTCTGCAGGTTTTGTGAGCATTTATATAGAGACACTTTCCAACAAATAACAAATGCTAAACCCACTGAGGAGTACAGGATTTATGCATCTTTTTTTTGTTGTTGCTGTTGTTGTTTTGTTTGTTTGGATTTTGGTTTCTTTTCGTTTGTTTGGTTTCTTTTGGTTTGCTTTTTTTTTCTTGGTTGCCATAAACCAAAACTAATAATTTCCACAAATATATCTCATCTCACTAGCAATTTCCATGATGCAGAATATTTAGTTCCAGGACCAAGATTCTATGTATTTCCAAATAAAAATATCAGGAATGATAATATTTATACACTGTAACAAGAAACACACTTGTTTATGTGCAAGAGAAAGATTAGAGTTGGAATGAAAAACCTCCAGTGGGTATTGCTGTCGGGGAAATGTACATGTTTTCCCATGTGTGTGTTATGCATGCACACTGAGACAGTAAATGATAAGATTTGCTTCAGAAGCACATGAATAAAAAATAATGTTCAGACATGATTGATCCCAGATTGTTCTTATATATGATATTCCAAATGCAAGGAATTTAATCTCAAATTCGGGAACTTGAAGTAATAACTTTTTTTTCTTTTCAGAAAGCATTCCAGCTGTTTGGTTTTCTCCTCCCACACACTGCACTCAATGTACCAGAAACTCCGCATGTTTTACTGTGGAAGGTGGGTAAAGGAAAAAAGCAATGTTACATCTCCCTTTTAATACTTAGTACCAAACACCAAGTCATACTTCAAATCCAAATGTGCCTGGTTAAAACCAGTCAGGAAAACTCCCTTATGTGATATATTTTTGCTATGTGCAGGAAAATAGAGCAACTCCACATGACAAATGCAAATAAAGCAATGGACAGCGGTCAAATCTTGCAAAACCTTGACATAAAAAAAGGGAACATGTTCCCTTAATTATTGTCAGATGACATGTATGACATATATATCGTCTGTTGTCTTATGCACACATCTCCAAAGAAATGCTGCGCAGCCTTTTGGTGTGGAAATTTACACAGCCCAGCTTCAAAACACCTTCTGTCTAACACGGCCACAAACCATGCCCTCTCAAGTGTCACATCCCATTGCCCCAGTGCCATTTGGAAAGCTACACCCTGTTGTTTGTGAACGCCCAACAAGGGATTACTTCATCTTTGCTTTCTCATGCTGAAAAGTCAAGGCTGACTTCAAAACTGAAACAGTCAGTCTCTTGTCACTGAAAATTTGATCAGGTGTTCCTCCATTGCAGCACTTCAGATTACATTTCTAACAAACACCACAAGCAGCAAAATGCTTTCAGCTATTAAATCCTTTACATAAGAGCTGAAAGTAACTCAAACCAGCTGAAGTGAAGTGCAAGGTACATGGATAGTGTCGCTATTCTTGTTGCTACATTTTTATTGTGCTGTTGATAACTGATGACACCCACTGGAACATGATTCTTATTATTTTTTGAACCCTGAATAGTGTCACAGAGACAAGTGCTGCATTAACTTCTGAGAGTTTTCATTATAACACTCTAGCAAAGCACGAAACCTGATGAGAAGGTGTAACACTCGACTTTTCCTGACATGGACGGTCTAATAGGGAGCCATAATTGCTTTCACCAAAAATGGAAATGAAAGGAAAAAACCCCTAACCTAGATCTATCTTGTGCTGCAATAATAATTGCCTTTATCCACCGTGCTAGTCATATCATAGTGTACCATAAATGTTCCAGTAAAGTGCTGGATGAATCCTATTGCCTGCAAATGGTTATACCTACCAGTCATGGTATTAGAAGGTCAACGAAAAAACATATCCAACTATTTTGTAAGATGACCACAGAGAGAGAAATTGTTTTGTCCCAAGTAACTCTGTGCACTCAAGACAGAGCAAATGAGCAATCCTTCCTTCTTTTTCCCTGTCCCCTGCCACTACTCAAGAAGAACATTTTCCTTGAAAACTTGTCGAGGTTACGGCTACACATCCATAAATGTAGCTAGATGAGTGAAAATAAGTGTACACATCTGGTAATCAAATACTCTGGACAGAGCTGGAAATGAGAAAAAGGTTGTTAGATAGGAAGAGAGGCACCCAGCCAGGAGAACAAGCCTCAGCAAGAAAGGGGAGGCAATACAGCTCCTTCACTCTGTGCTGATGGAGCTCATGGGCTGCAGTGGGGCCCAACAAGAGGATGTAAAAGAAAAAATAGAGGGAAGAGACTCTGAGTGCAAAGGAAAGCTGCATGGAATTCAGTCTTCCAGAGAACAGGGGAAAAGGATTGAATTTAAAAGAAATGTGCAACTTGTTTTAAACTTGTGGACCCCATTCTTTTCATGGACTGACAACACACTGTAGCTCCAGAAGTTCAGTAATCAACTCTGTGTTGGTCTAGGACCCTGCACACAACAGGACCTTGGCCTCTGGATACTGCAGAAATATAAAAAATTAGTTAAATAAATATATAAATAAACAGCAATGGAAGGTAGAACCAAATTCCTAAAAATGGAAAGAAATGGAGAAGGTTAAACTACAACCAGCAGAAACTGGACTTCCTTTCAGTGAAGTACATCAGAACTGATACCATACCACTGCCACTAGATCAGTTTAAAGACTGAAGCATAATTCTGAGTTCAGGCTAAATTTACCTGACAGAAGTAATATCAAATACTGCTGTAAAGTGTACTATAAAGAAACTAACAACATCAGCAAAGTTTCATACGAAGAGAGAGAATCAATCTATGAGCAATAATGCAGAAAGAATTAAAGGATAAATTATGTTTTTCTCCAGGTGGAGAGTTACATATGCCTCAGAAAATTGCTTTTTTGTGAGTTTGCTATTGTTTTTAAAGCAATAAAGATAAATTGAAAAAATAAATAAAAAAATATCCTAAGCTCATCTCCAAATAATAGCTGTCTCTGTGGCATCACCATTTTCCAATTGGTTTGACTTTTTAAGAGGCCTAGAAGGCTCTGAATACCTGAAGTGCTAAAAAACATCACTCTTTAGGTCTCAGACTTGTGGTTATTAGGACTAAACACAAAACTTGGATCCATGAGCCCTCATATCTTACCACAGTTCCCCCTCCTTTCTATCTCCACCACTCATTCTATGTTGGAAAAGGCTCATTAGAGGTTTCTTCATAAGCCAAAAAATCAACTCCACGTTCTGAAAATGCTCCAGTTTATATCCAAAGTAGTTCCTAAATGGACCAGTTAATTTCAATAAATCCTACATATTTTTGAAAAACGAAAAACCCACAAACGAAACAAACAAAAACCTAAACAGCATCAACACAAAAAACAAAACAACCCAAACAACCAGGAAAGACCAACCAGAAAACCACAACACATAGTATGGACCCTGGCTGATATTTACATTGCTGTCATACTCTTTGTACATTGTCCCTTCTTACTTTTTTTATGCACCACTTTAATTTTCTTACTTTCTTTCTTATAACACTTTCTGAACAAGATCTATAAAAATAGTCTGTTGCAGTCCTCAAATGCTGATGTCCTTCTGTGAAAAGTTTCTCCTTTCTCTGTTGTTATTATTTAGTATCAACTCAGAGATTCCAATGTAGGGCTACTGAATACATTTCAGATTAATTATTTATTTTTATTTTTGGAATCAGAAACCATTCGTGCTAGAAGATTTTAAGAACTGTACTGTAACTTCCCCTTCATAAGGCTGCTGACCAACAGTGGATTCCTAAAAGAGCATCCTCCCTACTGATGATAATTTCTTCCATCTTATTCTACAAAATTAAATTGACTGTTTCATACCAGAGATAGGAAATACATATGTTACTGTCAGTTAATTAAAAGTCTATATGACACTGGCTCATACTTTATTAACGCATGCCAATCCACTACCAGAGACTGAAAACTTCTTCAGAAAGAACAAAGACAACTCCTCTTTTTTCAATTTTGAAATGTTGTCTGCACTTCTATGTCTTATTTTAAAATTGTCATGATCACAGAAAATAGAGTGAGGTCCCCTCTTAACTGCCCTTTCTTCTGACCCTATTGAGTGACAACTGTGCTCAGAAGTAACAAAAGATAAGGGACAGTTCTGTACAACCGTTGAGAATCTGCATGTCATAAGAGCTATGAATTACTTGCTCTTCTTCACATTTTTACGAGGCTTGTAGTAATTAGCTGTTCCTGATAGGAAACTTTTCTCTTGGTCTGGCTATGAAATACTTCATATACCAATAACATTTGTATTTGTAAAAACTTCTGCTCGTTGTCCATCTGATTCATGGAAAAGGTGGTTCCTATTCCTTTACGTAACAGTCACCACAGTTGTAAGACAGATACAGATCTGTTTCTTGAGAGATGGTGAGTTTGTCTTCAAGAAAAGAGCACACAGATCAGCCTATACAAAATACAATGTTTATCCATTGTGTGTAAAATATATGTTATGTTCTACTTATATGATTTAGGGAATAAAATTGCCAGCCTAGACCTGATGCTTTAGTCCTATCGCTCAAGACACTTCCATATGTTTGGAGACAACTAAGAAGGTTAGAATAGTTTGAGCTCTGATGTTGATGAAGTTTCACTTGCTCAGAGAACTCTTTGCATCTTTTTAGCCACAGGGAGCGCTAAAGAAGTTCCAGTTATTGTTTGACAGAATATAGGTTTGAGACAAGACATCTGCAAAAATCCCTTAACCTCCTCCTCCACCCCCAGCTGTTTGAATCTCTCAAGAAGTAGTAAAATAAACATTTGAAAAGGCACTGCTTCCAATCAGCAAAGCAATATTCAGAGGTATTTTCAAGAGTCCTGTCAGTCCTATGAGCGTATATCTGATCCAAACAATTTTAAGACATTTTTAGCACCTAAATATTCAGCTACAGATCTTCTAGATTATCACAGCATTTTCTTCGTTCTTATTCCCAGTGCAACCTGATGGCAGAAATATCCATATGATGTCCAGTCCAATACCTGCTGTAGGTCTTGGTGTCCTGTACCAAAACATGAGGCACCAAGAATCAGACCTGTGCTTGTTTTTTTTTCTTTTCACTGTTTGGTTGGTTGTTAAAAGGTATAGTAGAATAGTAAAATCTGAAAAACGAAGCTTTTAAACAGCTTTAACCAACGTTTTTTCCATTGAAACAAGTTCAACTGAAGTGGAATGATATTTCAGTTGAATAATTATCCAAAAACAGATAATACTCATGTTTAATTATGTGAAACTCTTGCAATTAATTTGTTTCATAGGACTAATCCAGGAATGTTCAAAGACATCAGCCTCTCTTAGTGGCATAACATTAAATAAAATAACTAGCATAAAGAAAATCAGGTCTGACTGACAAAAGGCTGTCTTTAAAAAAGAAAACTACATGGAGATTTTTTTACATAAGAAGTTTTAGAAGTTGTATTTTCCTTCATTTGAAATCCCAATCATGGTACTCCAAAGAAAACATACATAGACAGACTTACAAATTAAATACATTAACTACTCCATTTAAGTCATCCATCAAAGGCCCCTGGATATTGGGTGTTCCTAGTTTGAAACGAAACTATCTGAAACAAGTGAAACTTTACAAAAAATAAAAACCTATGGGAGGTCCCAATATATAGATGGTATGAAATTTGTTTCACTGAAAATGAGCCAAAAAGCTTTTTCTCTTTCTCTCCCTCCTCAACATTTTTACTGGAGCAGGACACAGTGCTTTTAACTCAGAAAAAAAGGCATTCAAATACAAAAAGAGGGATAATTTTTGTCCCAGTTTTACATCTGTGACATAGGCCACTGCAGTGTGCAGGGAGGGAAAGCAAAGATCATTGTTTGTGGAGTTTTTGGCCTTCTCCAAGAATTGTAGAGCAGGCAAGGAGTCTATTTAAATAGACAACTTTGATTTCTATCCAAGAGCAAAGCCAAGGAACACTAATCCATCTGATTATAAATATGGCACAGCCAAATAGTTGCTTGGATGAAACAAAATCAGATTTTGTGGCCTGTACCTGTCACAGATCCCATCTTTGCTCTGAATAATAACTAGGACAGGCAGCTGCACACTGGAAATTAAGGGCTGCTTTTATAAACAAGCAAAGCACTTTTCCATACACCACATTTTGAGAATATGCTTAAATTCTCTTTCCTTCAGTAAAACTTCAAAATGAGTACAAAGGCTTCCTGATTTGTGAAAGAAGTGAACAGTGCTCAGGTCTGCTATAGTCAAAACTTAGATCAGGAACCCTATGGCACTAATTGCCACAGATTTTTCTAGTAAAAAAGCCTTAAAATACCTCTTACATTTCCCTAAAACAAATGGGCACAAGCTAGCTACCTTTATTTGAAAGAATTAAAAAATGAAAAGCAAGTAGATTGCCACTTAAAATTTCCCAGTTCAGTACCCAGATAGCAGGAAGATTCTTCTTGTGGGTAGTTCTTTTTCCTGTTTTTGGTTGGGTTTTTCTGTTTGTTTATTTTCATTTTGAGGGTTTTTTTAACATTGTGAGAAAAAGGCACCATGACTCAAACCAATGTAAATTCTTCTTTCTTGCAGTCTTGGGACTCAAATGAAAGTAGATTATTTTTTGATTTCTGTGTTGTCGTCTGTTCCATAAATTGCCAATGAACAACCTTAGAGCTGAAGTTAAAGACACACTTTGGAATAAGCTAGGGTAAAGGCAGGTGGAGGCACTTGGATTGAGAACATAGGCACATATCTCTTCAGTTGAAAGCCAGCATTTAAATCTGGGAAAGAGGCTCCTGCTCAGAACAGCACATAAAAAAGCAAGAAATACAAAATACTCCCTTTTTGAACAACAGTAGTTCTGTAGTTCGTCTTCTCAAGTATACCACACAGATAAGAAAATCATCCATGATAAAAGCCTTTTCTTGGCTAAAGTCAACAGCAACCACCATTTTTTGTGGCCATTTTTTCAGCACCAGCACCAGTTGAAGAAGAGAGGGATGGTGCTATTACCAAGCATTGGCCAGCCGAGAAGGGAAACATTACAGAAACATTACAGAATGGATTTATTTAAAGAGAGGGTAATTTTTTTTATTGACCCTGTTTGGTGTTACTCACAAGGAACCTGAACAATCTAACCTCCTATCTTTTACATCAGTGCAAAAATGTAGACATAGTAAAATATTTATGAAGCTATTTATAGTCCCTACTAACCCAGTTCAGACTGAGAACAGTGAGGAATACATCTGGCCACTCCTCCAGCCAAAATTAGTTTTACAGCTGGCAGTTCTAAAAGGCCATGTCATTACATCAGTTTGTCGGCTGAGCTATAAAGTATGTCAGGTTGAAAACCCAGATTCCAGAAGACGGCATCTAAGACAGACTATAAATTTCCTATGCTTAGATAATTTTGATTATTTGGCTTTCAAATGTGCTGAGAATATATTCTTGTATAAATTATAGTTTGTTTGAGAGAACACATAAACTCTCATCAGGTCAAGCATTTTTGATTGAGTGGTTTGAGACAGATATTGTAACCTTGAAGACGCCAGGATAGCTGCAAGTGTTTTCAGAATATAATTAGAATATAATTTCACATTCTGATTTACCAACAATATCTTAGAAGATAGTTTAAACATTAACTCAATAACAGGAAGTTATCCTGACTGACAGTCATCCACTGGTGTCCACTAAGCAAGAAGGCTGGAGAATGCTGACTCCCTCCCCAGCTCCCTCCCTGGTCCTCTGTGCCACTGGGATGAGACAGAGCAGAGCATGTTTCCAGGCCACAGTAACTTTGTGCAAGGGTTTCTCCCTAGCTCCTCAAGGCTTTATATCCCACACCAGGCTCAGGCCCTGATCTAAGCTTTGGAGAATCTCTCTGCAGAAGACTACATTTGGTGTAGTCAGAAAAATCTCAGAAAACATTTCTATGTTTACAACATAACTAATTTCTAAAGCTCACAATTACTCCTCTTAGTGTAGAAATACAACAATAATAGGGATGACAACCTCCATCCAATAGATGTCACTTTTGTAAGAACCCAGGAGAGACGAGGTATGAAGTTTTGCAACCCGTGAAACCAGAGGAAGTCGTCACACTGGGAAGCCCGACTGAAGAAAAGGCCTCTCCTGCACCGGCTTATTATGGCACATCTCTTGGGGACAGTTCTGTGCTTGCTGCCTCTCCAGAAGTTTCCTCCAGCTCAGCATGCTCAGGCACTGCCAGCACAAAATTCTGAGGCTTGCACCTCACCTGCTCAGGTGCACCTCTTTTAAGAAATATAAAATAGAATATACATGCATTTGATTCTGAGCCATTACAACAGCTATGCCATTCACCACCATTTGAAGAGCAGTTCCCAAAGGAAGGGTTCACTGCCAAACCTGAGGGTTGCACCATGCAAGGTCTTGGCAAAAAGCTGGTAAGCTTTCAATATTTTCATTAACAATTTGGATAGAAAATAAGTTACGACATTTATGGCTATCAGTGAGCTGGGAGGGGTTGCAGGCAACCTCAAGAGCAGGATTAGATTTTGCACAAATTTCAGAAATCGGATCAGAGCTATAATATCAATAGGACTCAATTCAATGAAGGTAAAAATCAAATACTTCACTTCAAAAAAATGAAAACATAATATGAAATGTTTGCTACCGGGCTAAGCAGCAGTTGAAACAGAGTTGATGTTATAGCAGCTCAAACTGAACAGAAGCCAAAAACTTAATGCTGGTGCAAAACTAGTAAATGTCAATATGAAAAATTATTTTTCAAGTGTCATGGGAAAGACATGGGAAGTTTTCTGCTCCCCTGACAATGAGGAGGCTCAGCTGAAACATGATTGGGTTGGGCCACTTCTCTGTGAGAAAGGCAGAGAGGCTGCAGAGAACCCCGAGGGAAGCCTTAAGACTGAAAAGATGTTTCACAAGCAGCATCTAGGAAGATGGGTTAAGGGAACTGGATATGTTCAGTATAATGAAGACAAGATAAAGAGGAGGAAGGGCTTAAAAACAGCGTTTTTAAGCACAATATTTAGAATTTATTACAAAGCAGGCAACGAATAATTTCTCTCCATAACTACCAGCAGATAGGATAAGAACATACTCTGTTGTTTCTCAGTGAGAAGGATTTCAGTTAAATATTACAGGAGAAGTTTCTCATTCTAAATGTACAGGCAGAGACTCTGTGTCGCTGCTTTTGCTAGAAAAGGGGAAATTGTCAGAAGGAAAAATAACAAATACCAGTGCCAGTGTTCCAAGCTTGCGTAGTCAAACTCATGAAGAATGATAGCACGGGAACCACTCTGCAGATTTTCAAATAAAGAAAATTTTCATGAACGTATTTTTTTTCTAGGAAAAATGTTTTAGGACAGTTGCAGTGAGGAATCTGCTAGAATGGAGCCTGCTTGCAAAAACTCTTGACATAAAAAATAAATGCTTTTTTTCCTGACATAGAATTGGTAACTTTTTGAGAACAAAATATTGTGCTATGAGGGGAGTGGGGGAAGGTCAACATCAAAGAACAGCAAAGAAAAATACTGCATCAAAAATCCTAATCTTCAGAGATCCCTTTAGCACAGTATTTTTAAAACAAAAACAGCTAACAAAACACAATTATACAATAGACTGGGGAAAAAAGCTGTAATTCTGCCAAGTGACACATGAGATCCTTTTGGTAAAAGGATAAATCGGTGACACATATAGTTTAATAGTTCAAGAACAACTGCATATTTCTTTTTAAAGGTACAGCACAGTGAATTTATATTCCATAATGAAATTGCTATTTTCTACTTTTAAAAGGGAATCTTAATTGTTACCAGATTGCATGTCCATACCTGTACACTTGCCATTACCCATCTACCATCCTGAAGAAAAAAAGACAAAAAACCCCCAAATAAATTAAAATTAGGAAGAAAACACATTTTGGAAGTGCTGATCACCAAACTCACGTTTAGTAAGGCATAAATACATAAATGCAGAAAAAAACCCACTTATAAAATAGAAATAAATGCTTTTTCTCCCTGAGTAGGTGATTCATTGTTGAAAATATAAGACAAGTTGGGGGGGTGGGGACATGTGTGGAGTTCTTTAGGAATACTTTAAGAAAACATATGGAAAACTGGTTCTTGACATGTGGCTGTGATTCTAGATGCAGATAAATGATAAGGGGCCAATAAACATGCTAGAAGAGGGAATGGATATGCATCTCCTTCAAATGAACCTGTGCTCACCTGGGACAAGAGCTCTGCTGCTGCTGCTGGCATTTGTCATCACTAGAACTGCTATTGATAGTGTCTGAGGAAACTAAATTCTGTATTCTCTTTAGGAGATACCATGTGCCACTTAGATATATCATTATTTCCTGGAAATTAAATTCCAGAGTGAAAAAAAATCACAATGAGTAGGGGTTTTGTCTTGAAATTCCATTTCAAATAGGGCG
Source organism: Origma solitaria (assembly GCA_013397895.1). NCBI lineage: Eukaryota > Metazoa > Chordata > Aves > Passeriformes > Acanthizidae > Origma > Origma solitaria. The sequence goes on from VZRL01006038.1 coordinate 609,620, forward strand.
TTTCCTATTTCCCTTGCACCCATCACACACCTAGAAAAATCAAGTGGCAAATCTTTTGACTTAGAACTCAATGGAAAACAGAGTTCTCAGCTAAAACGAGTATCTCAAGCATGATGAAGGCACAGATCAAAGGACGTCACATATTCTGGTAAAATTTGCTTCTCTAGCCTACAGTGGCCACAAGTGTCACCACCGAAAAACGTACATCATTTTCAGATGAACTGCAAGACCTTTCAGTCCATAAAAACACGATCCATAGACCTTTCCTCTAGAAGGATCAGTGACATGAAAATACAGAATAAGCATCTGAGAGGGAGTTTTGCCTCTACTGGATTGGGGAGGGGGAAATCTGAAAGGTGGGGGCTTGGTTTGTGGTTTGTTGGTTTTAATTCCCGGTTCTACAGTCAGTGTAAAGAATTATACCAGAGCCAGCAATTACAACACCTTCCAAGATATTCCTGTCTATCCTATATTAATATAGACTTCAAAGACTACTTTAATGATGCCATACATCTGGCAAGTTTCATCAGCATTATGAGCACCAGGATGAAGCTCTCTTAAGACAGTATTTAACAGCCAAACAAATAACTTGATAACAGGGCTTGACATGGAGATTTCTAATGCTTGCAGGTTCTTAATGCCCAAAATCTAGGCTTAAATGAAAATAAAACATTGGCCTCACTCTCTTTTCCCAAATCCATGGACAAATAATTCCAAATCTTCCCAAGCACAAAGCATTTAGAGAGGGAGTTGTTGCTACTTTGAGGTGATTTTAATTTTTGCAGTATTGTTTGAGGTCTTTCACTTCAAAAATGCCTATAAGTGAATTTTGTTTAGGGTTTTTACAAATAAAATTTGCAAATACAGACAAATATGCTAAATTACAACCAAACAAACCACCACCCAAAGAATAGGTCTGTAAAATACCTTCAGAAACCTAAGTTAAATCAAATCATCCAATTTTGATAATCCACATCAATTACTAACATAAAGAACTCCATTTGTTGGTTTAAAAGATGGCACCACTATGATTTGGTTAATCTCATAGTGTCTTTGTAAGCTGTTCACGTAAAACCTCCAGTTAAAAGGCAGCCAGTGATGGATGAAACAGGTCTAATTACATATCTCTTTGTAGGTTTGTCAAATGCATAAATATTACACAAAGAAAATGGCTGTGTGATAAATTATAGCAAATTACTATAATAAAAAAAGTTTACTTTTGTTTTAGATAATCAGTAAATTAATTGTGTTTGTTGCCAATTTAAAATGTATAATTAGTACTACATCTGTGTCATTTAAATCAGCTAAGCAATTCTCATTGTATCATTACTGGAGGAATCTGAAGTGTACTTAATGTATTAGTGATTCACAACGGGGAAGAATTCTCATTAGTGGAAACTTTTGCATAGTCAATAACCAAGAAAATTAGTAAATAAATAAATGAGTTCTCCACTAACCTATGAATTCCATGTAGGCAAATAAATACTTGCTAGAAGGGTAAACCTCTCAAAAAAATAAATCAGATATATATCAAGGCTGGATGTTTGCAAAAGCCATAGACACAAATGTTTTTAAACATTCAATGGAAATTTTGAAAAATTAAATAGACAAGGAACATGTTAACAAATATATGCTAGGCTGAATACAATGGTTTTACTTGTCCTTGCTACCAAATCAGTCATGCATTTAAGTCTGGTTGAAAACTATACAGATTAGCAGAATTTTAAGGCATTCAAGCTGTTCATAATAGTCTGCTTATGAAGAAGAGGAAAGAGCAAGCAGTGAAGCACATAAATGCAATATTTCATTGAACTGAGACAGCCCTACCAGCAAATCACAGCAGGCACACAGCTGGGACAACACTGCTCACTGAGGTGCAAGTGGTGACAGTCAACCATCTTGTATTTGGCCAGCATCGCTTTCTTGCACCTATGCAAAATAGGCAAATTCATGCAAGTCCCATAATCACAGAAGATGCTGAGTTGGAAGGGACCCACAAGGATTACTGAGTCCAGCTCCTGGCCCTACACAGGACACCCCAAGGATCCTGTAGTACCAAGTATCTGTTTTCACCTAGTCTGCAAGAACAGTCAGAAAATGGACCCCATTGCCAGCTAAAGACCTCAGACGGCTCAAAGCCCATTTGAGTACGGGCCTCATTGTCACCTTTAATGCGTGCCATGTAAGAAATCATAACATTGCAGAAATTAATCAACTTATCCAACTATTTCAAAGTGCTACACTGTTAACATTGTCCCAAGTACATTTCTGCATTAGTTACTCTAGGTGCTTTTTAGGAGGCTAAAGTGCAGAAATAAATGGGGGGCAAAAAAAAAAAAAAAAGTACAACCAAACAGAGATTTTGGGTTCTTTATCTCTCTATGACATGATCCATGATCATTTAGGTTTGCAACTTCTGAACTTGGACCAGACATAAGACTGGAAGATCTAGAACTTTTTCATCTTGCCCTGCTTCTTTCTGAAAAAACAGCATTCCTATCAAATTGAAAAAAATATTTCATGGAATTTCTGGCTTTGAGCAATCATTGTCCTGATCGTTAAATATATGTATCTCCAGCAAGCCACGAGAATAATTTCAATAAAACTGACCCATCTAAACAGCCAAAAATCTAGCAGTTAGGCTTCTAAAGAGTGGAAAAAATGAGTATAGTTTAATCTCATTGAAAATAAAAATAAAAGTTTGTTGGTTTTTTTCCACCAACATTTCCGACTCTGGTTAAAAGTGAGCAGAGCTGGAAAACAAAGACTCCATGAGCGAAAATAACAATTAAACAACCCAACAAAACAACTCTGTGTTTTAGTAATAATCATTTCAATTTACTAAAGGTAATAGGGGTGATAGTAGCCTTTCCAAGCCCTTTTGTCTCAAATTATTCTTGGCAAATATTAAACATTTTCCTTTTCCTTAGCAAGTAGGATAAATTCATTCAGGGTGCTGAAATGAACATGAAAAATTAGGTTATTGTACACACATGAAAAAAATTACTGTGTGACTAAACCCACTACAAATGATGCCCTTAGTTCTCTAATTCACTTCATGAGAAAAGCCAGAGATTAAAGTGAATGTTTGTGGAACGGATCACATTGGCAAAGACTATAAATAGGTTGCAATAAATACAAACAGAATCAGTCATTTCTTTCAGGCTAGAGCAGGAAATAAAATACTCTTCCACTTCCTTCAAAAACTGAGGAAAGAAATTTCCAGAGAAAGTGGAGCTGTTTTTGTACCTCATGCCAGTTTCAATGACCAGGCCCCAAGTTAGCAGGGGTGTTCTGACTGAGGTGAGGGATTTGGGGTCAAACTCTTAGGTCACTTCAGCAGGGTGAAGGTTGCCATGGAAAGCAGAACAAGAAGAATCAGCGTCCCCATGTGAAAAAAGCCAGGACCAATTCTGGAGGAAGATGTTGGCTGGTTTGTTCTTTGTTTGAAATACTGTTTGGATGTGTGTGTATATGCTGTATATTTCTATGTTCAAAAGGAATAAAACTGGAAACAATTTTGAAGCCCTCATCAGGTCTCCTATATACAAATCTTCCAAGCTACCATTACGATATTTAATTGTAAAAAATAAATTTAAAAAAAAATGTTAACAACACAAAGTTTGTGTTTTGAAAGAGCCCATTTTCTCACTGGATTAACATGCAATTCCTATAAGGAATCAAGTGCAATTCTTTTCTCAAGGGCCTTTTGAGTGGATTATTTATTGCTGCTTCCTGTTCAAGTTTTTATGGGCAGGTCAAGTGCCGGAGTGTTGCTCTGCTCTGTCTGCCAAGAATGATAAAAGCTGGACTCCAGTGTGACAACAGGACCATATCTAATTATTAAAGCAAGCAGTGCACGTTTTGCAGAGGGGTCTCCCCACCAACCCACTCATCCCTGATTTTACTAATTTAACAGACAACTTCTTCATGGAACAGTAAACAGGAGGACCAACAGCAATGTTTATTTATAATGGATTCTTTTCAAATTTCATTTTTCAGATTTTCTCTTTCCTTTCTCTTTTAAAAAGTAAATAAATACAAAAGAATGTATTCTCTCTTCCTCCAATTTAATCATATAGTGGCAATAGGGACTAAAGATCTCTTTCACAGCCATGAGCGAGTTGCAGTCATGCTGCTCTACTTGAATCCCCCATGCTGTGCTGTCAGTGACCTTAGTGGTGACCTGAAGTAATGGTTATATTTCTTTTTTTTTTTTTTTGTCCTTAGGAGTAACAATTCAGCCTCTGTATTCTAGGCATTAGTTCTGTGCTTCTAGTACTGAACAGAGACCAATCATTGTACCAGTGAGCATTTGTTACATCTTCTTACACAGTCAGGTTTTCAATGCAAGTTCATTTGAACACAGACACAACATGTACAGACCATGATTTACTTAAGGTGTCAATGCCAGGGGTAAATTTATTTTCCTTGAGTCCAGCAGTAAAGTGGATCACTTGCTTCCCATTGTAATCAGTCCCACAATTGGGAGACTTCTGAAGAGGTTCACTTACTAAATCGGAGCTTTCTTGGAAGAACATCAACCACTCCAGACAACATTCAGTCCCATACTGTATAATGAAAATTGTCATACACATATACATTTCCAATTAATATAAAAAAATGAAAAACAAATGCAAATTAAAAAGAAGCTTTGAAAAACTTAAAAAGGCTTCCGAGTCCCAAAGTCCCTCTAATATTGTGATCTTTTTTCACTTCTGGGTTTTGCATTAATTCTTCACTTCTTTTGGAAGCTCAGAAGAAAAGTTAGCTAAAAACGTATATGGTTTAAAACATCTAATGCTTCGTGTTGGATGAAAGCAAACAGAGCCTCTGCAGATGTACATGTTAATGAAGACTTAACTGTGAGGCAGGTGCATATAAATAAGAAGTATATGGAATGGGACAACAATAAACACAGTTTTTTAATAATAACAATTATAATAACAACAGTCTTTTCTATACTCATAAGATTCCCCACAAAAATGCACTCTAACATTCAAAATTTAGTACACATAGCCTTATATTTGTTCTCCAAACCATGACCTGAGAATAGTGATAAAGACTATATTCTTTTTATCAAAATGGTGGCACTTATGCATAACCTTTTGGTTATTAAAAATCCGATGTACTAAACTAAATTTGAAAGCAGGATAAGAGATAACTGGTTTCTGTTTCATGTGTGAAAGACTACATTACTTCAGAAACAGAGTAAAACCTGTCTTTAGATAAAAATACTTCAGTGGATGCTATTTTAACATCAGAGGTAAAAAGTGTGACTACTTTGTGGATCTGAAATACAAGAGGTCATACTCAAAATTACAGGTAAGGGATCTGGGCAGAAAAAACAGCATAAGAAAGAGCTGAGTCTGTTCCCTTGATGCTCTGTGTCACTTTCAATTTATATTTCAAAAAACAAATTAAAAATAATAAGAATGTTAATTTTGTTGCCTCTCTGCACAGGAATTGGGAAAAGTGAAGTAAGACTGCAATGTATACATAACAAAAATCAAGTATAAGTCAAATCTTTGAATTTGAAGACAAACAGTGCTGAGTTACTCCTCGGCAATAACCACAATAACTATAATTATGGTAGGTGTTTCCTCAGGAGAGAACACTCCTAAAACACTTCCCTGGAAAAGAGGTACTTTTCATACTTTGCATATTTGCAGAAATAAGTGGGTATTTTTTTCCACAATGAAGTAGCACTTTTACAAATATTTTTGTGCTTTATTTCTTTAATATCCTCTTTGTTAATAGTGTTAACTCTGTGCTTTGACCAGGAAGGAAGATACATGCTTCATCTTTATTCTCTTTACACGTTCCAAACGAGCTAGAGTGAGTTGCTTTTTACCTACCGCATAAAATGAGCAAAAAAATTACACAACCAACCCCAAAAAAGCAAACCTACCCAAGAGTCAAGAAGAGAGGAGAACTTGGCCAGCGAGATTAGAAGCTGGCGAAGTTGAAACAGAGATCCTCCTTCCCTTTCTTTCTGCTAGGTGCTGCCAAGATGTGCATGATGCCAGTTACCATGGAAAATGTTTTACCTGGAGTATTACAAGATATCTAGGCCTCCAAATGGTGAATATGGGATGAATGCTTTATAGTCAAAGGCCATGTACTCTGGCATAGCAGAAGGCGGCTGGCCAGGAAAAGAAAGGCAAGGAGGACTCAAGTATTGGTACCCCCTTTGACAGAGTACTGTAACCATCAGCATTGCCTTGCTGAGAGCCAGCTGGGCCTGCAATGAGACAGGACAAGTGCCACTGTGCAAGGCCATCTGAAAGTGTACCATTTATGGGGAAGACAAGTTAAAGTTGGGCTGGTGACAGAAAACAGCTGCCAGGGGATTCAGGGGACTTGTGGCACTGGTTTCTGGGAAGCCTCTGCAGGAAGACAGCTTGGTTAAACCCAACAGAATAAAAGTTGGCAGTACCTGAGAGTGCTTTTTATTCCTACAAAGAGGGCAAATACCAGGCAGAGACAGACAAGAACTAAATTTTGGCTGGGCTAAACACCCCAAAGACGTCTCAGGTAGAACTCTTTATAAAGCCCAAGTAGCTCAACGGCCACTCTTATATCTACCAATAACACCTCTTCTCTTAAAAATGCACTTAAGCAAAATAAGTAAATAAAGCCTGCCATGTACTTCTGCTACAGAATTACTCTTTTTGAACAGCTGATTAATCAAGACAAATCTGAATTTCCAGCACCTAGTTTTCATCTCAGAAGAAATAGTTTGGTCTTAATGCACTGAACATCCTTGAGTTTAAGGGAAATACTGCCCTTCTTCACCCAATAACTGTATTTAATGCCCAGTATGGCACTGATCTTCTCTCAGGATTCATGTGAAAATAAGTATGTTTTCTATATCCAGTTAGGCAGACTTCTTAAATTATAAGAATCACTAGGAGGAAAGAGACATCCTTTTTGGTAAGAAAACCTAACCCACTGAAATGCAAGGTGACCTTGTAAACTATGCTTTCCTACTATGATAAATTATGGAGCAGATACCATGAGACACCATTGTTTCATTCCATCTCCTGCCATCTTGGTCCAGAACTGCTTGATTTCAAAATATCCTTGTTTCCAGGAGAAAGATGAAACATCTATGTGGACACAAAATATTTCCTAAAACAGGAGTGATAAAGCATGATATTTGATTTTATTTTGTCACAATAAATAGATCAAAAAAGACCAACTGAGCTAACTCATATGTCTGACTGAACTTTTTTGTTCATTCCCTATAAGCATTCAAAGTGATTTTTCCAGTCTAACTATTAATGTCATCAGCAATATGAACTTTCACCACTTCCCTTGGAAAGTACGTCATGGTCTAATAAAACCTTTTATGTCAAGATAATTTAGAACAGACATCATCAAAAGCAGATTTTATTTTATAGTCATCTCATTGCACCTCACCCTCAGCTATTTATCTTCCTCCATAAGGCTTTCTATACTCAGAGATGGTGAACATCATTTTGTCCCATTTAGGTAACCAAGTTGCATTTTGAGGCCTGGATTTTTCATGTGTTTTGTAGTTGGTTTCTACCAAAAGTGGAGAAAGCCATTTTGTCTTAGGTGCAGCAAACAATGGGCTGCTCCAGCTCTTTTGGAACACAGGTGCTGAACTGCCACTGAACAGTCGTGACATAAGTGCACTTGCAGTGGGTGCCCACTGAAGGCTCCATTGCAGGAGTTGAGCCCTACACACATCCAGAGAAGAACACACATTTTACAAAAGCGTTTGTGCATGAAACCTGTAAATTGCTGACGTGCCACTAACCAGCGTGCCAGCGAGTACATGGAGCCTGAATGCCACAGCTTTGTAAGCACAAGAAGGCATTGAAAACAACAGACCTAATTACTTGTGTGTAGTGTATGTACAGGCACATGTGTAGATATATTTGAGATCTAAATGCAAAGTAAATCTGAAATTAGAAACATATATTGCAATGTCAACCAGCAGTGAACTGTGCAAAATAAGTGAAGCTGCTCTGTGATGTGCCTGTGCACAAGCACATCAACAGTGTTAGGTGAGAGCACCAGCACACAAGGCTACATAGACTTTGTGGTTCTGTACTATAGAACCTGTCACAAAATCTACCCCAGGCAGAAAACTGTGTTCCAGAGTCTAGAGGAAGATTTAATTTTTTAAAATACAAACTATGTTCCCTAGCTCTTCCCAGTCACCAAGACAGTTAAGCAGTCCTTATTCCACTAGTAGCTCAGAGCATTGGGCAAATATGTTTATTTGCATGGCTTTGCTGCAAAACCAATCAACTAATAGGTATGGCTGGAAAAAAAACCCAAACAGCCGAGCATCTCTTTTTTCCCTCTGTTCCATAGGGTTACTTTTTCAGCCAGATCTGTTTTTTCACTAAAGCTAGGAGACAGTTGCTACAAAGAAAAAGCAGAGATGAGTTGCCAAAGCAAAGGCTGCTTAAGTGTTGCTGCTGTCTGTGTGTAGCACAGTCTTAGATAAAAATATATGCATGCTGATATATATAAATATGTCTGTGTAGGTATGTGTGATATGCATATATATTTGTGTGTATATACAAGTATGTCTGTACAAATTTACACACTGTATAAAAAATTAAAACAATTCTAAACCAATTTGTCAGGCCCCCTAGTCTTAATACTTGCACTGTAACAGATCTTTACCTCAATAGCAGCGTTAGCTCTTCAGGCTCATCCCCTTCCCACTGTTTCTCCTCCATTCCCAATTTTCAGTTTCCGAAGAAACTCGACACATTTGCAATCAAACTTTACAAAGTTGTTGATGAAGTCCAGAGGAAACAAAAATACTCATACAATGCTTTATCTGCATATTAAAAAGGTAAAAGAAACAAACCCCACCCAAACGTTTTGCCTGTGAGAATAAGGAAAGGTTCATATTCAGGTCAACACGTTTACAAAATATCTGACAATGTCATCCTGACCTCTACTGGAAACCCTCAGCATATGCAGGATTAAACATGGAACATCAGCAAACCCAGAACTAATCATTTAGAGATCAAACAAGTACTTCCCAGCATCTTTTCTACATTAATTATAAGACACTACAGGTAATAGTAGCACAGAGCTGCAATACTACCAGCAACTAAAGAGGATGTAAAAAAAAGTACTTTGCAATATTCAAATAAGCTCACCTCTTTAGCTGGGTTATATCTTCCACAACTAAATACAGTGCTTAGTTATTGCACTCACTTTTAATCTCATCATTTATCCATATTAATTTTTCAATGTCCATCAAGGTAATGAAAAATAAGTCAGAGTAAGTACAAACATTTCCATCATATCATGAGCTCCTAAAGCCCTCAGTGTTTAGAAGATTAATCTGAAGTTCAAGGTAGCATTCAGAAAAAGGCAAGAAAATTATCATCTGCTAAAATCTCAGGTACTTACAGAAGAATGATTAACCCTTCCAGGTTTGTACCACAAATTACAAATGCTGCACAATTCCCTTATGACAAACCCTGGAAGAGGTTAGAAAACTTAGAGCCTGGAAACTGTAATTGAAATGCGTAGTTCTGCATTTCAATGCAACCACATCATTTGCTAAAACATTAGGACTGACAACAAACCTCCTGGAATGGTTACATTTAGGCTCACTACTTTTCTCAGTACATAAAAGAAATATAAGCCTACCAAGCAGCTCATAAAATTCTTCTAGCATTTTGAGTTACTTTGGTGTTTGCTAAAGCAATTGCTATAGGTGAGTCAAATTTAGAATTTTCTACTCTGCTTGTATCAGACACATAGAAAGCCAGAGCTCACAATCTCAGATGGAACTGCTCTTGCAAAATCAGTACACACCAGGTGAGGTCTCAGCTGGTGCAAACCACAGCAGCTTCAGGGACCCACGAGAAGACAGATACTCAATGTAGATGTAAGTCCTACGAGGAGCAGCTGAGGGACATGGGATTGTTCAGCCTAGAGAAAAGAAATCTTGGGGACACCTTATCACTCTCTACAATGACCTGAAAGGCAGGTGTAGAGAGATGGGGTCTCTTCTTCCAGGCAACCAGCGAGAGGAAAAGAGGATATGGCCTCAAGCTGCACCAGGGAAGGTTGAGGTTGGACTAGAGGAGGAATTTCTTCCAATAGAAAGAATTGCTAAACATTGGAATGGGCTGCCCAGAGAGGTGGGGGAGTCATCCTTCAATGAAAATGTTCAAGAAATGACTGGACATAGCACTTGGTGCCATGTTCTGGTTGACAAGGTAGAGATCAGTTAAAGGTTGAACTCAATGATCCTGGAGATCTTTTCCAGCCTAAATGATTCTGTAATTCTGTGAATGTGAGGAGCAACAAAGGGAAGATCCTGTAGTAACGCACACACTGAGCAGCTGAAACCAGTCCCCAGCCACACAGGGGAAGTGTGCACTCTGCATACTATCAAAGCCACCTGAAGCCAACTGGACCATACAACAACACAAAATCTTGACATAGCACAGCACATAGGGCTGTTAGAAAAACTAGGGCTTGGCCTGCTGCAGAAACCAAAGCTTTGGCAGACAGCAAGAACCTTTCTCATAGGGGTGTTTGACAAGAATAGCATTGAAATCGGGAATATTTTAACAGAATGGAACGACTGGATGTAACCTAATATTTAAATGGCACATGCTTGAAAGAGCTCATATCAGTGCATACCCAAACACTGCATATTCTCCCACAGACAAATTTGGCACTTTGAAGACTGAACTGGGAGTGGGGGGATCTCCTTCCTACCCTTACAATTCATGGAGCATCTCACATGACAGCTTTCTCCTTACATAACATAAGGTGATAAATCTGCTTGACACAAATCAGTTATGGAAGAACACAAGCTTATGAAATGCATTTTCAAATCAAGGGCAGGATTCTCCCTCAGTACTAGATCAAAAGCTCAAGTAATATTTGAGCTTTAATGAGAAGAAGCCTTATTTATTGGTGGTTGGGGCACAGGGCCAAGAAAGCTTCTGTGTTCCAAATCTGTAGCATACCAAATTCTTTACAGCTTTGAACAAGTCTGTGGCTCCATTTCTCCATCACATAAATACAGATTATAGTATTTGGTTACCTCATAATAGCCTCAGAATAATATATATAGTCCTTTTGTGTTGTATTTAATACGCTCCTACACTACAGGTTTTCCCATCTAAATCTGAAAGTTTTCAGATCCCATTGAAAAGAAAGCATGTGAAAAGATATAAAACAGAAAAATAAAGTGATTCTTACAGTGGAATAACACAACTGCAGATGGGTTATATAAAAACATCCATAAGGGAGAGTCAGAGAGACCCTTGTTTCTCTAACTGGCTTAGCAATAGGAGAAAACCAAACAACCCCCAAATGAAAGGCAACAAAAATAGTTATTCAGACTTAATTCTTTCTATATCTGTTAGTTTCATTCACAACAGCTATTTCTTACAGAAAATTATGCCTTTGGCGACCCACAGAGCCCCACACCCCTGAGGATATGGCTTGCCCTGCATGCCTCTATCCCTCATGCTCCAGAGGCAGTGATTCCTGTGGGACCCCACTGGGAAACAACAACAAAGCCAAATATTGGCCTTTGAAAGAAGCAGGAGGCACACTGTGGCTCTCCATGAAGCCACAGGTCACTCCAGAGGGCACATGGACAGGTATTAGTGCCGAGAGGAGGCAATACACCTCGGAGCAGCTCTGTGCTGCACCAAAGGCTCGAGGGCAGACTCCTGATGTGCATCCATGGCCCTACAGCCAACGTTCCTGCCGAGCCAGGCGGGAAGAGAGGCTTTCCACTTTCCACCCTGCGTAAATACAAGGAGACTTGAAACCAAGCATGACTTTCCCAAAAGACCTGCATGGTGATGCGCTAAGCACAGACCTGGAGCTGGGGATCTGGAAGATCTGGGAGAAATATCCAGTGTGAGCCGGCCACACAAGTTATGCTCAGGCACCAGATCTCAAATGGAGTACAAGCAGGTGATAAATCCATATGTTTTTAATAACAAGTATGTTTTTGGTGGTGCCTTCCACACTGTATTATCTGAAACCTATCCAAGCACCCCCATGACTGAATTCTGGTATCCTCATAAAGCGAGGGACCACCTCTCACAGCAAAATGTTCCTGTGCCTTTTCAGACTTTGCAAGTTGAAGAATCTCAAAAATATACACATGATAAAATTTTACTGCTTGCAGCAAAGAAGAGAAGAAACAAAAAAAGACCCCTTTCAAGTCTCAGATCATTTGCACTATTTCTTGAACAGTTTCTCTGCTACAGAGTAACAAAAGGGCTTCTCTAAAGACAACCTGAATTATGGGTTATCTTCCAAGCTGCAGCTGCTTATAGGCAAAAAGTTTCAGCTTATGGATAGATGTGTCGTCTGTCAACAAGAAGCTGCAATTGACTTGTTATTTCAAAGACGCTTGACCAACAGTGAATTTCATCTGTACTCACTTGGAACTATGAATACAATGAGGACAAAAAATAATTACAGTTAGAAAATACCTGGGTTTAAAACTAAGCTTCAAAATTATTCACCCTCGCAACTATTTTCAACCTTATCTTAAATCAATTTCTGAAAATTTACAAATGCAGTGGAAGTGTTTGATAAGAAGAAAGTGATAAGAAGGAAGAAGAATGATGGCCAGGGGTCACATTAGTAGACAGAAGCTCAGGAGATTCACAGACTGTGCTGCAACAATCTCTATTTATAAACATGATGCAGCCAACTTGCGGCACATGGGTATTTTGGAGAAAAGATTCTCACAGTCTGCAGGATAAAAATTCTACAGAAGCAAAGAACATAACAGTGAACATACAAGGAAAGAAAAGGAATTAGGAAGTAATGCCTTTCTGTATCTATAAAGAACACAGTAAAATTTCTGCTACTGTGTCAAAAATGTATATTTAATAGAAAATAGATTAATACAAAGACTTTTGAGGCCTAACAAACATTTCAGGGTTATGCCTTTTATTTCCAAGGCTGGTGTTATTTGAATTTTTTATTTTATTTGTAACAGTAAGATTTGGCGAAGGTACAAATAAAGGTTCTAGAACAGAACAACTTAACAAAATAGCACTATTTATACTTTAAATAAAAACTACAAACAACTTTGAAAAAGAACAATATATCATATTTCAGTGTGAGAAGTTTCTTTCAAATTAAAACAATAAAATCCAAAGCTGGAAGCCAAGCCACAACTCCTTATGTACCAGCTGCTAAAATGAGATGAGGGTTATGTCCTAGAGTGGTCCTCTACCAGTAGGACTCTCAAACTGAACAAATATTTTCCAACAATCCACTGATCATGTCATAGATTTAAACTACATAGAAAACTGAGGGGACACAGAGAAGAGATGCCTTGAACCATGCACTGAAACTCAATGAGGTTTCTCCAACCTCTGCCAAAGATTTCTAATGTTACCTTTGTTAAATCCACAAGTATTTTTCCCAATACCCAAAACTGAAAATCCTCAGCCCGTATCATCAAAATTGTTCAGCAATTATTTGGTGATTGAAATACAGAGAAGATATGCATAGGGAGCCTAATGGCATGGGGACACTTAAGTATCACTGCTCAGAACCTGAAACTGTAAAATTTTAAACATCTAAACTCCTTATGTTGAGGCCATGAAAATTTCCTCCCTGTGTTGTTTTTTTTCTGAGTTTCATTTTACTCTCTCTGCAAAACAAGCAATACCACTTTTTTATCTCACAGAGTCTTGTGTAATTAGACTATAACAAGCTCATGTTTTGCCTCTTTCCACACACATGGAAAGTGAGACAGCAGAACCATAATTTTGGGTGGAGTTTTCAAGCACAACTACAATAAAAATAACACTCTACTCTTTTCTGTTTATTACTTTTTCTTAAGAGTTACTAGGTATGAAGGAAATCATGTAAGGCATGTGATAAACCAGAATGTTTCAATCTCAGCCCAAAAGATGAATAATTTGTAACTGGTTACAGAGTATATGCTTTAGACAACATATTGTCTATATATTGAACTGCCTTGAAGGAGGGAAAAAAGGTTTTCTAAACACAGATGAACTTGGGCATAGATCACAGACAGAGCCTATGATAAGCTATAAGAGCATTCAAGGTAAGCACAAAATGGTCCTAAGAGCATTTAAAATCTGTGGGCAGCACAGTATTGACAGTGCTCAAATTGTTTCAAGTGGACAGTCTTGCCTATTATTTCTACATAATGCTGTCACACACACAACAGCCATCTTTTCCTGATGTATATTTAAACATGTGCTACTCTATTTACAGCATCTGTTTCCTCCTCAGAAGTAATTAGGATAGAGTGCTTCTAAAGAAATTGACTAAAGAAAATTCATCCAACCTTTCTAATTTTTCCATTAAAATAATTTTTAAAAAAGAAAATCATATGCAAAATCATAGTCATACCATGCACCAAGTTATGCAACTATGAAAAAATAAAACAAACAAAAAACCCCAACAAAAAGACCCAAAATCAGGTGCACCATTACTAGATTTTTTTTCCCTTTTTTCCTCTTATGTTAGCACTACCTCCTCACAACTTCCCACATAAAAGCTGTAGGGTAATTTTTGCTTCATCATTATTCTTCTTCCTTTTTCTCTCCTACAATAGCTTAAATCAAGGAAATATCAATCAAGATACCACCTTTCAAAACACATTTTCATGTCTGAATTGCCATGTTCTGTAATATTCAGAAGTAGACACCTGCCAAAAATGAATCCTCAATATGTATACACAAATCCAAGCAGGGAAACCATCACGGAATCCAAAATCGCAAGCCAGTTCTAGAAGAAAGCAATCTCTCCCAAGCCATTTTGAACACTCAGGTACATTAATTTTTTGCAGACCATTCTGATCATACTCCAGAAGTTCAGCACACTTTGTCTCACGAGTGTTTTCAAGTGGGACCTTAAGGCATTTTCAGTGGGGTTGAAAGTACATGGGAAGCAAACAGATCAGAGAGCGCTGTACAGAGAATGTAAAGGGTAAATTGCATTCATGTCACAAAGCATTTTCACTTTTTCAAGGAACCCAAGCTGCAGGCATTTTGCTGTCACTAAAATAAAAGATTTTTTCCTGAACTTCACATTTGAAGAACAGGATGTTAAAAAAGCACATTACAAAACAGTGTCAGCAGCCACTACATTTTTTTTTCAAAGGTGAGGGGAAGGGATAAGACTATCTATTACAGATCATATAAACCATATGAAAAAAAAAACCCACATCACCAGATATGGAGTTTATTCAATAGAATACACATGTACATGCCAAGATAAGTCTTTCAGTTGTGTGGAGCTGCAGTAGTAAGGGTAGGTTTGGTAAATTAAAAGTTGGGTCTTACCACTGTGCAGCTTGTGCTGGTCCCTCCTTTCCCACTTACCCCTTCAGTCCCTGGACAACTGAGAGAACTCATTTTATTTACAGTCTAAATTGTCCTCCTACTGAGAAGGACAACATTGCACCTTTCAGCAGAGCAAGCTCAGTACATTACTTATAGTCCAATTTTAATTATTTAATTTTTCATAACCCACTGAGAAAAAAAAACCTAACCAAAAATACAAGGAACTTAATTGTCCCAATTTTTCCTTCTGCACACTTGGGAGGGAAACTCCCTGGGGTGTACTGTCTCAGGAATAAAAAAGTTAATGCTACCCCAAACAGAAGAGCATGTGTGGAGGCTATCTGAAGAGTGTGATGTTATATCACTATGATACACAGACCACTCAATGGTTTCTGAATTGTTTAGGAAAAACTAAAACTCACTTCACCCAGGTAGTTCTAAAACACATGCACCTACTTCTTAGACAGGCAATAATTTTTTGTTACAGAGGCAGAGTTATGAAATCAGCTCTCTTGTGGAGAGCCACCTTTTATGTAACTAAATAAAATCCTCAATCAATCATCCACAAAAATAAATTAAGATCCCTTTTCAAAATCTAGAAGAAGAATATTCACTTTCCTTTGTTTTGTTTTTATGAGATGACATGGTGTCCTTTTGTTTAGAAAAGAGGAGAAACACTAACCCAGTTTTATACATAATACATAAGCTCCAAAACAAATCTATTGATGCTTCCACCAAAATTTTGTCTCAATCTTCGTGAAATAGCAATTTTAAAAAATATGAACTAAATATTTGAGAGCAATACTTGAAAGCAAGGAAGTGCCAGAGAAGCTTACAGTAAATTATGCAAGAATCAAACAATTGACAAGTTTGTCTACATTTAAACCAGAATAACTTTCCCCTTCTTCTATGTCTCTGCTTCAGTTTTGTTTTAAAACTAAATGGAGTATTTTAAACTACACTAAAACTCAACTGATTTATGAACACTGCATAAATGACACCATCTTGAACAGGCCAGCACTAAAACATCTCATGGTGACTGGTGCGTGTCATTTACATTTTCCCCTCCGAGGGGAACAAAGATTTACAAGGCTTCATTTGAGTACTAACTTTGAATACAGAGACAAAGTGCCTTAAGTACCTTATCCTGAATGGATGAAAATTGAAACCCTTTCAACACAGCAAAGGCTTGCAGTACATACAAAATTTACAATTACTAATGACCAATTATCTGCTAATTAAACATAAGTGGCGTTGCACCCTAACCAACAGCTGCATTGGGATACCACAACACGTCTTTATTCTAAATAGTAATTATAGCAAAGCTTAATGTAAGGCTGAGGAGGCAAAGTTTGAATATTGGCATGTAACAGCTCACAGCTGAGTAACAGTTTAGTGCTGAGCCTGAAGAAAAAACTACCTCATCTCTCCAGTCTTATGTCTCACCTGGACATTAGACATTTAAATCAGAATTTCAAGAAAGTATCTACATGCACTGGGGATCCAAAGCTGAAAAATTATGTCCACAAATTTTTCTTGTTTTTTTTTCCTTGCGGCTTGAGACTTTCTGGCTAATTGGTCCTTTTGATAGCTTGTCTCTTATTACTTGCTTTTTTCCTTCTAATAAACGTGGAGATTTCCATAAAATTCACACAAAACCAAGTGGCATCAGAGAGGGAGCCATGTTCTCTAGTGAAGAGAAACATCGATTTGAAAATGCAAGGACAGTTGTCAGATGCCTTGGTACAGTTTAACTGTGAAATTTGACATAGATCTCAAAATAGCTTGTTTTATTACTTTTCAGGCATAAATTTAAATCTTCATAAGAACTTAATATTTCTCTATCCTAAAAAATTCTACTGATGGCAGGCATTCGGAAAAGGGCTCAGGTACTTATTCAGCTACCTGTGAAACTCTTCCCTTATTGAGTTTACCTCATATGAATTGTGAAAAGATCTCACCCATAGGCACAACTTCACACTTGGATGGAATTTTAAAGTTATTCCTTATTTCTTCTACACAAGGGAAAATTACTTTAAAAATAAGCATTCTTTGGCCAAAATCACATTAAAGCACTACATACTCAGCTGCTTCTCTCCTAAGTGATGGAAAAATTTACAAGAAAAGGCAGAAGGAGGGAGAAATGAAGAAGAATCAGATAAAAGAAAGGTGTGAAGAATAGCTTAAAGAAGGGGAAGCCATAGCTTCCTAGGGGCACAAGAACAGTTAAATGTGTATGTGTGTGTAAATAGGAGAAGCTATACGGGGAAAGGGAATGTAAGAGAATGAAAAGGAGTCAGTTTCTTTTGCTTGTAAAATATACACTGATTTTTTTCCAGGAATGATACTTCAGACTCACCAGGAACTCATAAAGAGTTTTACACGTTGCTTTTTTTTCTTTTTTCAGAGTTAAAATGCCAAAGTAGTTCCAATTCAAACTGATACCCCATGACCTTGTTAGTAGTCAGTACAGAGAATTCCTCCGTAGCATGGAAAAATAAATATTTCTGTCTTTTTGTACCAAATCTGTTTTATGTCATGCTATAGTTTAACTATTAACATGACTCTGAGACGATTAATGCAAGAGCAAGTCTCCTAACTCAGAAAATATCCTATATTTTACACTGGGGCTGCACAAAAACCCTCTTCTAAAACAGATGCTGACAGAGACTAATAGTAGATGTTGTAACTTAATCTCAGAACCCCAATGATGTCAAACCTCTTGAGCATCACATACAGTTTATGGTAGGGTATTATCACAATCCTTCAATGGAATTACAGTTTTGTAACTAATCTCTCCCTATCAGTTACACTACACAGAAACTGTGAAGTCCAAATACAAAGAGATCATAGGTGTGAATGATTGCACTTGAGTCTTTCCCCACAACCATATTTCTAAGCCCAAGAGTGATAAATGGCACAGCAGTTATAAATGAGCCATAGGGTCAGTGGAACTAAAAGCTGAGAGTTCAAAGAAAAGTCACAATTCTTCAGAGTTCAGCAAAAGGCCAGAGACTGATGTTGCAATGCTTAATGATAAATGGCCAGGGTTGTTATGCTCCAATTAGAGAAGATAGGAGATTGGCAAACAACTGTGGCAATGGGAATGCTACAGCCTCAGACCATCCACGTCACCTCACAGGTCTCTAAATGTTACAGTTTTCTTGTATTAGTCTAAAATTCTTCATTGACAGAAGCTTAATAGTCACAAATAAACCAGCCGCAGGAGGTTCTGGTAATACAGAAATTAATCACACAAATTTAACAGAAATCAGTCGCATCTACACAAGTTCATAGAACTACTCCAAAGTCTGAGGAGAGGGACTTTGCCATGAACAAGAGTTCTCACAGCAGACTGAAGGCCGAATCTACTGACAATTTAGGTACCTAAAGTGACAAAACTCAGGAACTAGAATTTAGGCACACACGAGTTCAAAAGGCTGATTCAGGGATAAACCTGCACCGACACCTGAATCTCTACCTGTGCCACTCAGAGAAGTGGAAACAGAGAGCATCTTTCTTTTGTGGAAAGAGGATCATTTTTAGACCATTTTCTTAGGCATTAAAACAACTGGATTCCAGACACACACACATCTTACAATACACTCTTACAATCCAAGTGAGCTCCCATCACACCAGGACTGTTTTCCATCCTGCAGTAGTGTACAATAACGAGATGAAAACTGGTGGAGCTCTAAGGATTGCCAGCAGGAGGACCTGGCCTTTTGCCATTCCTGTGCACGAAGGAAAGATAAGAGGATTCCTCATTCGAACTCCAATATTACTTCTACTTTTTAGACAACAGACTAACATATAAACAGTCACCACTGAAGTGAGGCCTGGAACAAATCTCCTTCCTGCCAGATAAGATCCAGATTCTAGATACACTAAGTTGGAAAGATCTCCAGGCATCTCTAAAAAAGATTTCCTGAACAGACTTCCCAAGTGTTTGTTCAGAGCTGAAAGCACCAGATTCCCAGAATATTCTTACTATGATCTTTTAGGGTTGAATTTTAAGGATCACGGTCTAAAACTGGATCACAAAAGTTATCATACACTGCAATATACAGAAAAATTTGCATTAGAAATTACATTACGTGCATTTTACACTTCCTGCTCTCAAAAAAACCCCCCAAACTTAATCTTCGCTTATTACCTTTTATTGCATCTCTGCCATAACAACAAAGAAATAGTCCTGTGTTGAATATTTTTACATAAAAGCTTGAACAGTAATGAACTAAAAATAGATATCTATTTGTCAGAAGATTCTTAGAGACAGCACATGAGGAAATTTAGCATGAAACAGCTATTCAGGCTGCCTGAAAATATTCTCCAGAGATGTATATCAATGCCTACAATGAAATCACATAAACAAAATAATTGGTCATCCTCACTTCTGCATTATTGTCTTACATGATGGATTAAATGTCCTAGTAATGCCAAACCAATTCATCTATAAATGAACAACTAGACCCCAAGATTCAAAAGAATTTGCTCACCTTTAAACACTAAAGTTGCAATGGGAATAGGAAATACTGTTCACAATATCCAGAATATTTCTTAACATTTTTTTAAATATCACTTCAATTTCCCCTATCAAACAGATCGTTACCATGGGACTTCTCTCTTGTTTTCAGAACTTCACTAAAAATAGTATAAATGTTCTTAAGTAAAACATTCATAAGGCAGGAAATTGGTAAATTAATTCCCCATCTCATTCATATATACAGACTGAACAGAGTTTCTTTATGTGCTCATGTAACATTTGCTAAATTAACGTTCACTCCCCTCATTACAAATACTCAATGTGCAGCAATTCAGTTTTTCTCTGCAAAGTCACTAGCCTTAGTTCACAAAGCTCCTGAACTACAAATTGTTGAAGGTTAGGAAAATATTCCTGAGAAGCTTTACTGTTTGCTGATACGTTGCACTTTCTTCCTTCAGCATCCAGTGCTGGCAAGTGCCAGAGATGTAATGCTGTGCTCTGTGGCCCCAGTAACCTTGGACTGGTTAAAGTCCTGCTGTCACACACACTGCATGTGCAGTTAACACAGCTGCCTTTATTCTCATACAGCAGAGAGCTGCATTTACTGCACCAGGGTTTTTTTTCCAATATGCTCTGGGATACATGCTCATCTGAGTGCAAGGAATATGTTTTCATCTAGGTGTATATTTTGACATTTAAAACTATTTAGAGGTAATTTTCCAACTAGGCCTGCCTCAGCAAGATGGCAAGCCCAACTGATCTATAAACTCTGCAACTTAAAATGCAATAATTTCATTTAATTTTGTTGCAATCACTGGCTCCCCTTCTGAAGCATGCCTGAACACTCATCTGGGCACAGCATGGGCAAATCTTGTTCAGTATGATTTCATAGTTTGGATTAGAAGGGTCCTTAAAGCTCAACTATTCCAACCCCCCTGGCAGGGACACCTTTCACTAGACCAGACCCCCAGGCTCAGAGCCCCATCCAACCTGGCTTTGAACACTTCCACGGATGGGGCAGCCACAAGTCCCCTGGACAACCTGTTCCAGTGCCTCACCACCTACACAGCAAAGAATTATTTCCTAACATTGGATCTAAATCTACTCTCTGTCAGTTTGAAGCCATTCCCCCTTGTGCTGTCACTACATACTCCTGTAAATAGTCTTCATCCTTTTTGTAGGCTCCCTTCAGGTAAGAAGGCTGAAATTAGATCACCTCAGAGTTTCCCAGGCTGAAAAACCCCAATTAATTCAGCCTTTCTTCATAGGTGAGGTGCTGCATCCCTCTAATCAATTTGGTGGCCCTTGACAGCAGTAGCACAGGCAGGACAGACAAGGAGGCACGGAACAGGTGGCAGCCATTTGATAAGAGGCCTGGAGGGGACAGTGAGGGAATAAAGCAAGGAGGAGGCAATGAAGTAGACAAGAGAGCAAGGCTAAAGTCACATGGATGTCTCACAACAGACTGTTCTACAGTGGGTCCCATTCACTGAAATAAGAATCAGCTCACAGAAGCCCTCTATCATGCAGTCATACCCTATTCAGCCAGCCAATTTGTAGCTCATTTAGTGGGGACCACCCTCATTTTAGACAGGAATTTTTAATTTACTGTATGTGGATTTATATTTAAATTATCTGTACTTCTTTGAGTTCTTTTGCACTTCCCTCCTTTTCCAGTTGCCTCATTACCTCCAAAGCTGGGCAAAGCTGGGATCTCACAGACAGTCCAACTTGCTTCACAAACCCAGTTCATCCCTTGCAGGTGATGGGAGCAATGCCTGGCATTTAGCAAGCATTCTCAAGAGCTAGGAGGGAGGTACGAGAGGGTCATGCCTGTTTCACCCTGTCAGCAAGAGTCATGTGGTGTTATTACAGACTGCCCTACACAGTAACAGAGAAATCCTGTGGAAGGTCGACAGCTAACAACAAAAGTCCCATCAGGACAGAAATGAAGGGATTTCAATTTTTTCTATTCATTCACAATTAATGGCCTCAGATTCACTTCGGAACACCCTGGCTCTCAGGGCTCATCTGGCCTTCTCACACATTTGATTTGCTCAAAGGGGTATTTTACATGACAGACAAACATTGGGTTCAATCTGTTCCAAAAGTGAATTCTTCTCAGTGATTCAAAATGGGATTTTGAGCTGTGATCTCCAAGATCCTAAAGCTGTAATTTGAACACCAGTTATTTTGGAGAAAGCACCTCTGGCTCTGCTGCAGCTATTCCACTCTGTATAAACAGTGCAAGGAGCCTCTGACTGGAAAGCTGGAGGCTGGGGAGCTCCTCCGCTCATGCAGGCAAGACAAAAACCTCAGCTTGAACCTGAGCTTCCTGGTAGGAGCTTTCTCAGTGGTGTTACTTGCTGCTTGACAGCCCAACCTTTGTCTCCTCTTCCACTCACCCAAAGGGCGGTCAGGAAGATTTCTTATGAATCAGATCAGGTTTCTTTAACTAGAAAATTTCCCATTAGCTCCACTTGTGCCAGGCAGAGCTGTGCAGGCATCCTGACAATTCCTACCTGAAGCAGTCTGCTGAAATGAAAGCCAGAATTCAGCTTTAGGGAGCCATGGCTTCTCCCAGTCAATTTCAACCTGAGACAAAATGAATAATTTTGAGAGCAAAGATCAACCTCACTACAGAGTCTGGACATCAGAAACTGGCAATTGTTGCAAGGCAAACACTGAACTTTGAAGTCCTGCTCTTTCATTTAGTACGGCAGAAATCCTTATCACTCGCACTTAAACCACAGTGACTTCCCTCCAAAGTGCACATTGCACTGAAGCTCTCTTGCAAAAGACTGAACTTTTATCTTCCATTTTGAGAATACTGCTTGAAAAAATACAATTTTGCACTTCAAAAGAGACATTTGACTTGTCCTTGTCTCAAATGATTGCCCCTTATAGCCCTTGAGCAACTGCAGCTTTGGGAGCATTTCAAAGAGAAATGCTCTAGCATTTGGTATCAGAGAAAGTAGTTTGAGCTACTGTAATTCCCCATTATCATCTTCTTTGAAAATGTACTATTGCTTAGTGAGACACACAGCTTAATTTTCTCAGTCCTATTTTTAAGCTGGGGTACCTAACAAGGCTGATACTTAAGATGAAGAAAAGGTGGTTAAATGTATTTCTTTTCATTCAATCTGAAGAAAATAATAGCTCTATCCATTTGGGGTAGAAATAGATAAAAACATCATTAAGTTCTTAAAGCTTGTGTTAAAATGCAATCTGTTATCCTTAAGAAAACAATCATTATCTTCCATCTCAATGAAATCTAATGTGTGTGTACACTCATACATATGAATGCCAATGTACACAAACACAGATTTTTCCTTTTTAAATTTAAGTGACAGCATATGAAAACAAACACACTTTGATGTACATACTTATGCCCTAAAATCATTTACGATACTTGTAAGGCCAAAGACGCCAACAACAAAAATAAAATTCCAACCCCAAACTGAGAGCTATCAATATTTTTGTGCATTTCATTTAAAACACATCATTATCCATTCTGCTTCGTATTAGGTTCTCAGATATGCTCCATCTAACTTAAAACCTTACAGCAAGGTTACCAAGAGGAACAGAATCAGGTCAGCATATTAAACTAGATTTTTCTTTTACAACAGCTTCCAGGCAAATCTTCAGATTTTCCATGTTATTTACAAGGACATTAAGAAGGTCTTGTGCTTTCTACCTCACTGATTTATTCTTCCCATATGCAGATGTGGTAATTCTTTAGAAGATTGTTAATTAAGTATACTAGCAGTAAGAGTAGGTTCTTGACAGACTAACTTTGATTTACCAACATTATAAAAAGGCTTTCCTTACCTTTCAGAATCCGACTTTACTATGAGATGTGCTAAATGAGAATAATAATGCTTAAAATAAATTTGCTTAAAAAGTTACTGTCACCCCAAGATACAGCTGCAAATACAGTAAAAGCTTTTACATGAGGATTTGACAATTTGTTATAAAATATTTATGAAAAGTATTCGTAATACCAGGAGTATCAAAAGTTAAGCTATTATTAGAAATTACTTGGTGATAAGAGATGCTCTTAAACAGACACCTACTACTTTTGTCAAATACGATTTGCATAGGAGCAGTACACTCCCACACAGGTTTGCTAAGAGATAAGGGAAAACAAGATCTTCATTGAGATAGATTTATTTTTTAATTTTTCTAACTAGTATCTATTTTACATTCAAGATAGGTCTAGGTGTTTTCCTAAAAACCACTATATTTAACCCCAACTATAAGTATGTACTGTAAGTATGAATCTGTATTAAGGTCCAAACATCAAATTTTCTTTTATTTTCACTTGGACTGTGGACTCTCTTCATAACTTTGATTTGATACACACTACAGAACATCTGGAACCACATGTGTTTTCTTGACTTTCTTCATGCTGGATTTAAATATTTTTATTTTAACTGGTACACAGTACATGATGTAACATATTATTACCACTAGAAAAATTGTCAGAAACCATCTCCTGTATATCCTGCCTGCCCTTCCCAATCTTCTTCCCTCTGCTGCAAAAGACTCTGATTCACCAAGACTATTAAATGTTAGATGAAGTGTGGTGTACGGTGTGAACCACATGATTTTCCTCTTGCAGAGAGCTGTAGGTTGGTTGTAAGAAAGTTTTCAGTAATTACTGGAGGTTTGAATCATAAGCAACTGATAAATCTGGAGTTACCCATTCTCACACAATTTATTGTTAGAGGTAATAGTGTTATTGCTTAAGGTAGTGAATTCACAGGAGAATTAATTGCTTGCAGAAGCTTTTAGACAAGAAGAATCCATACAGGAAAAAAATATCCAGGTAATATCAGATTTACATGAGATGAAGTGCAAGTGGCAAATGCTCCAATGTGTTATGAAAGATATTTAGGTAAAACTAGAGGCATGTTCTTCAAGAGGCTATTTCCTAGGAGTGTGATATTTCTGTATTTACATATTCCATCAGGCCCAGCAAAAAATTCAAACCTTATCTACACTGCAACAGCATACACAATTAGGGAACATGGTCTATAACAAAGATGCTAATATTTGTTTTCTTAAATGCAACTTGGAAGGCTGCAATTTTTCACATCAGATAATGTCACACCACCAGTCAGTCATACATACAATCAGATTTTATCTATCAGCTTTATCACCAGACTGCCAGTAACCAGAATACAGGTACTGGAGTCCTGCAAATAATGATGACAAATAAATCCCACCCCTCTTGCTGCTACCTAAACATGCTCAGCAGCTTCCACAACTGGACACTAACCACAAGACCAAACTGGAACTGAGTCTTCCCAAGGCTGCTTTTGTTTACTTTTATGAAAAATACTATTCTTCAGTTACTTTAATTTATATAACTCAACAAACAAATATTAACATTCTTCCTACAAACTTAATAGTACATTTATATCAAAGACACCATTAGCTTGCCTGGAAAATCCCTTAGGAAAATTCTTACCTTATGTGGAGGAGACAAATTAAACCCAAGTTTGCAGTTTGAGACTTTCTTTTTTCTTCTAAAGATGCATTTATCTCTTTTCAGTTCAGTACCTCTGTGCTCTCTTCTGACCTAATTTTGTCTGTGATAAATGCCAGAGTTTCAGTGGAGTCATTTGAGCTCCTGTAAGAAAAGAACTGAAGTAAAAAATGAATGCACTCAACATTCCTGTTCTGACAGATTTCTTGACAGGACACTAAAAGCTTTGCAAGGCTATAGGTGAGGTAAAGCCCCAGAACTCCCATTCTTTTAGACAAAATTGCATTTCAGTTTTCTGCTAATTATTCTGTACTAACATAACGAAGTTAAAGCTCATTCAGACTAAGCAGGTCTACAATTTGTACAGGTCTGATATAGGCTGTTCTGTAAGATTCATTCCCAGGGTATTGTGTGACCAGAAGACATTCAAATTAAATTTCTGCCTTAGCTCAGACAGAAGGACAAAAAAATGCTTTCTACTGAGAGGGACTGATGGCAAAGAAGTTTCTCAATTTAACTGCTGTCTGTTCCTCCCCTACCCAAGCACCTTGTAGGGAATGGTTTCCACCTGTTGATGGAGGATCAGCAAATTGCATGGAAGACAGACCTCAGCTACCCCTGCTCTTGCAGAAATGGGCAGAGAACAGCCAAAGAGGGTGCAGGGAGGCTTCCCATCTCAGCCCTTCTGGTGGGATCCCAAGGTGCATCAGAGGACCTGCCACAAAAGCTCACATTGCAGGATAAGGCAGGCAGGGGAGCTCAGACCCCTCAGGTAACAACAACAACATTAAAAGGGCTCTACTGGCCAGTGTCAAAAGCTCTTCCAGCCCTATATTCTGTCCCAAGTGCTATCCTAGGGGTGACACAGGCAAGCACACCATGATTTCTGCTCTACTGTTTGCTCCTAGCTTCCAACTCCCTGCAGCCTTGGGGCTTACAGAGCCAGCAGGTGTTTCTTTCCAGGGCTACAGCAGGGCTAAAGGCATCCTGGATTTATAGGACTCATTTATCTCAGCCTCAATAAGAGAAAACTCCCTCACAGAGCAAAGACTTCATCTGGAGGGAAAGCTGAAGAAATTAGATCAGATAATCTCATCACCACAGAATATATTTAGGAAGAAGAGTCTTTCTCTGGAAACAGAACCAAAGCATGTGACACCTTATGAAGCATTTGGTGGGGGGCCAACAATTAAACAATATGTGGCTATATGTTATATAGTCTTAAGCCTTAAGATGATGAATAAAAACATTATTAAATGTTTGCTTATAGTAGAAATTTAACAAAATTGGGCTATTTTGATACCATGATCAGGTTCACTGATTCACTGCAAATGCTCCAAAGTAGTTTTAACTTCCCAGAAATCATATTTTGAGATTTTGATTTGTTGAACAGGCAAATGTTTTGTTAGGAAGGAGCAAGGGATGCCCAGTTCCATCTCCTCTTAGCAAAAAAACCCCCATAATATACTTTATCTGAACCATATGAGAACAAAAGCTGGCTATTTACACTGCTAACAAACAATTGCTTCATAGAAGATGAAAAAGAAATTATTCATCAAAGGGCAAGTTTTTCTCTGTTAAAACTATTCAATTTTTCCTAGCGTCTCCTCAGTCCTCTGGGAAAAAAAACCCTAAACCCTTTTTTAAGGAACCCTTTTTTAAGGATTTTTGAACTAGCAAACAAACACAATATTGTAGACATATTAAGGGTATGGTGTTTCTTAAGCCTATGTTATAAAATTCCTTAATTTCTTTAAACGGTTGACTGAGGCTCTAGAAAGTCACTATTTAAAAGCACATCTCAAGTCTGACTTTCAGATGCCCAAGTGAACAGTTTAAAAAAATAATTAGAAATCTGTATTTAAAACACTACAGCCACAGCTCCTCTGCACTCTGCTATTGTTAGAAGATGGGTACATTCACATGAACACCATAAAGTAGCACACCCACATTGTTTAGGTTTTATCAAGACTTGCAAATCTACATACAAGGAACAAATTTATGAAAGCATTTATAGATCACATTCTTGTTTTTGAAGGAAGAGCAGACAGTTTTCATACATCCTATTGCTTAAACACTTATTCATCTCCTAGAAAGTATTTGGATTTTCAAAGCTTTAAGGAAATTTAGTGTTGCTCCCCAATGTCAACGACGCTAAGGTATTTACTGAAGTAGTGTCTCTTTTGAAAGGTCACCTTAAATTAAAAAGAAAATGTGAAAGGCATAGACATAGATGTAGCAATCATTAGTAATCATTCTTCACCATCCTTCTCCATCTTTTTTACAGTACTTTAAATATCTAAGCCAAACAAAAACAACCTGACATCTATAAAAAACAAAACACAAAACAAAACAAACAACCCCCCCAAAAAAACCAAGCAAACCCCCCCGAAAAAAACCCCACAAAAAACCTAAACAAAACCAAAATAAAACAACAACAACAACAAAAACCAAAACAAAATGCAACCCCCCCCAAACAAAAAAACAAACAAAAGAAAACCCCAACAAAAAAAAACAAAACCAAAAACAACCAAAGAAAAAAGGTGACGTATGACTAGGGCACCCAAAATTACTTTGAAGCATTGAGACTTAAAAACCAGAGTGCTTCATTCATTTCCAACAGCAAAGTAATAGCATTTATCTTCTAATGGTCTTTTCTTACAATGAGAAATAAAATCTTGTATAAGTAACAAGTAATAGTAATCAGAGTACCAGCTAGAGAAAACACAGCAGCAATATATCCATAGTTTCTTATTGCTGCTGTTATACATTTTCCTAGGTTTGGCACTCCTTTTATAAACATTTTTTAGCTTGTGCTTGAATTGTTCTGGCACTTAAAATTTTTCCTCAAAGTGCTGAAAGGATTTTAGAAAAAGCAGTTGGGACTGCACCAGAGAAAGGAAAATAAAGTCATGTTTTACACGTGTCTGATGTTGCTCTCTGCCTTCCATGATTATAGAAATAACAGGATTTCCAAAACTAGGATTCAAAAACTGCATGTTTCCTCTACTTCCAAACCAAGCTGGGCATTTAGCTCTGAGGACTGGAGGATGGATTTAAAAGAGTACATTCAGCATTGGTTTGTAAAGCAAAATGGTATCAACAACCTCTGTCAGTATTACTACTATTAGTTTACAAGGAGCACCAGAGCACTTAGGACCAAAAACTATCAGGGCTAAAGACTGCTAAGCCCCATCTTCCCCATAAGGAAGCAGTCCCACAGGAGTCCTAGCAGGGCAACAGGCCTTACTATTAATTGCAATTACTATTACTGTGATTGTATTACTGCTACTAGCAATTGTGCAGCCCAGTGCTGAAGATTTTTTGCTCTGTGTGAAAGCATCTCCTGTGAGCCTCTCTGGTTTCTGCAACACCATCAGTGCCATGCCAGCAACTCTCGATTCAATTCTGCTTCCTCTCAGCTTCTCAGGGATCACAGGACCAGGGAGTTGTGTGTTGTGGATTTCTTTATTCCACCTGCTCCCAAGAGGAGCTTGCACAGTGGTTTGATTTACTACAAGACCCTGAGAGTAGCTCAGCTGGGCAGAGCATAGTGTTAATAACACCAAGGTTGTGGTTTTGATCCCTGCACAGGCCATACACGTAACGGTTGGACTCGATGATTGATCACTTTGGGTCCCTTCCAACTCACAATATTCTGTGCAATCCGAAACAGAACTAAGAGGACTGGAAAGCAGCACATTCTGACATGAGTGATGACAGAAAAACTCTTCCCCTCTTCTTCCTTCAGGAGAAGTGCAACTAAATAAGGACTAAAAGCTGAACCCTAGGACGAGTTGCCACTAAATGGTCATTTGAGCAAGGCTGTTTTGCATTGGTATCCAAGTTGCTGCTGCTTGTGCAAACACTGATCCATGGTAGCCATGCAAAGAGCCACACACAAAACACTTCTGACCTCTGGAATCTTACAGTTCACTCGGAACACAAAAGCTTTAACAGAGAGGAAAAAAGGTACAAATTAGAAGCCAAAAATGATAGCTTAAGTCCACTTTTATCTTTAGCATTTATCCCCCAAAACAGCTTTTTGAAGTTCCATTTAGCACAGAACTGGCTAATAGGTGAATAATTCCCTACGGTGCACTCACTCAAATAGTTTTAATATTAGCATAATAAAGATGGATTTTAATTGACTTTGACATTACAGTTACCCTAAAATTAGTCTTATTCTGCTTTCAACTAAATAAGTAACATTTCCCTTATAAAGTAACAATATTATTCAAGACTTGTGGTGTGAACATATCAGATATCTTGGGTAACAAACATTCCGGAGAGTGTTGGCTCCACATAGCACTCTAAAACCTGGACACTTGCTTCTGACCTATGATCTCTATAGATTTTTTCAATTTCTTCTATGCTTTTTATATGGTTCATTACTTTTGAAAGTGATTTTTTAAAGTATTCATTTTTCAGAAGACAAAACAAACAAAAAAAAATCTTTAAGGCTGTTTTAAGGTTGCGTGTTTGCAGAGGTCTGAGTAGCTTTGAACTAAAATATTGATTATCAGCTTTCAAGGTGGTACTATCAAGCTCCTGCAAACAAATCTGCTTGAATGGCAGCCTACAGCCATCCAGAACTTGTTAAAATCATAGTCTGAAGGGTTTTGTCTTTTTCTGAACATACAGCATATTCCACTTTCTCCTTTGTGGAGGAATAATCATCATAAACACACAAACACATGCATACATATATGTATATTCATACACACACATTTGTGCCAATCCCAGATTACAGACAGCAACTGTTCTGATCTACAGGAGGAGCAGATGAAGACTGACTTGATAGCATATAATCAAGAATTTTTTTTTTAACATATTTTCAGTTTTGCTGAGTGGAAAAGAAAGAATATTCAACTAGTTTCTCTAGAAGCTTGTGGTTCTAGAAGGAAGACTCAGCACCCCAAAAAGAAATCCAGTCTTCAAACACATGGCCCAGCCTTACTCTTATTTCTGCTCGGCTTCCTTTCCATACACTGGGGAGGACACATCTTTCTCCACTCTGCCTTTTAAAATTAAAAGATGTTCAGGATCATTATTCACTCTTACCATCACCGATTTTAGTACAGTAACAGCATAACTTTTGTCTCAGCTGGGGCTTCAAGAACATATCCTAACACAGACCAGAAGCTGATGATGAGACTACACATCCCCAAGTCTTGTGTCCCTCCCTGCCTCAAGTGAGTGCCAGGTCCAATTGCTGCAGGGCTGTGTTTGCTCTGGGGTACCTGCTCATAAACCACAACTTGGCTCTCCGAAATTGAAACCACATTTCCAAGAAGTGTATAATCAATCTTTCAGGGGAGGAATAGGGCAGGAATCTATGTTTCATGCTTTTATAACCCCTCATGACAACATATCACATTAAGATTTTTTCCAAGTGTGCGTCATTTCAGACCGAACAGGTCACAACTACATATTCCCAGCGAGCGTTTCCATTACAGCATAAACTCTGCCGAATGAACCACACAGAACACTTACAAGGCTTGATATGTGAGGGGGGCATAGCACTGCACTATGTTAGTTTTAACACATGGGACAACTAATCAGTTCAGAAATCTCCCAGGATATTTTAGAAAGATTTTAGCAACTGCAAGAACATGAACTATAATGGCAAAAAAACCCCAATTTACTGCACATTTTGGTTCTGCAACAAGGGATCAATATAGCTGGAAATAATGTAAGGGCAGGCAAAGTACTGGGCTTTTTGAGTTTATATTAAGAAATTGCTCATTTTATTTTACTTCTTCCACCACTGTAGGTACTCCATTAAGAAAAATTCCGTATCTGAGTCTGCAATTCCATAGCTACAGGTTTCTCACTCGAAGTGGAACCCGGCAAATTTGCATAAAAAGAACAATGATAAAACAACCAAGTGTAATCACTGAATGTTACTACTGCATGCATTAACTCCATTCTTGACTTCTGGCAAATCTCTATGAGTATTTCACAGTGAGTATGATGTGCAGCTGAAGAAAGTTCCTGACGCTTCTCAGCAAAGCATTTGGAAGAGGAACCATGGAAAAAGCTCAGCATCAGAAGAATGACATATTTCCTTCTGTTCTGTGCTAGACAGCAGGCTGGCAGCTGGGATTGCTGTCAGCCCTGGAGCTTTGAGCAGTGACAGAAGTCCACTGTCACCAGGCTGGCAGCCCTGTGACGAGCTGCCAGCGAGGCACAGTGTGACATGGCTGGGACAGTCAGGCTGAGCTCTCTGGAGCAGGTAGAGCATCAGCTTTGCTCCAGACAGCAGGAAGGAGAGCAGCAAGCATGGAGCAGCTGCTGTGTTAATTAAATCCATCAAATGGCAGCTCTTTAGCATGAACACAAGTGGTTCAGTGCTGGCGTCAGGTCTCCAGCTCTCACAGAGCAACTTACAAGCCATGGAAAAGTAATTATGATACCAAGAAAGAAAAATGCAATGGGTCTTAAGAGTTGGGGGGTTTAAACTCCTTGGTATATGAAAACTGAATATCAGAGAGATTTTCTGCTGTACATTGGCTCCTATTTCATAGGGCAACTTTGACTAAACCCACATCTATCTTCTTTCTTGCCCATATGACCTCATACACTGCACATTGGGAAAAAAAGAAAATTTCACAAGTCCTAAAACATATTGGGTAAGGAGAAATGACCGCAGAAAAGCTCTTGTAGACATGCTACAGCGACACAAATTCATCCATCTTTATAACTTTGATCATGAGTCATGATATCTAAACATCTCAAGTCATCTCTGACATGTTCATGTAGTGCTCTTTTGGTCTTGCACACATGGGACTGAGTGGCACAGGAGGATAAACACTGAGAACCTCTTAAATTCATCAAGAATTTAAAAGTCATTGACAGAGCTGGCCCAAAAAATGTAAAAGACTCATCATACCTTCCAATATGCCTAGAGAATAATGTTATTCTATTTTGTAGCTTTTCACACACATGCTGCCCCCTCCAATTTGGCCAGTCATTCTCAGTACTCTGTAATGTGCATCTCAGGGGGAACCCCTTACGGTCTGTGGCATGAAGAAATGCAATATATGCCACAGGAGGGGCAAACATAAAGGCAAGACAGCATTAAAGAAGAAAAAAAAAAAAAGGCACTTTCTTTGTGAGAGTTTAATTTCTTCTTTCAGCTTCCTGGTAAAATCCCAGCTGGTTCCATGAGCAGGAAGTGATGGAGAATGTAAGGCAGCAGCTACTTGGGCATGCTGAGAACCTGCACCAGCTTCCTCTCCTGCACCCCTGCCATTGCAGAGCAGGGACACAGAGTTTTCCCTGCCCTCCCTTCCCCAAGGAGCAACTCAACCCTGCATGCCCTCTGCTTGTCAGCCCTGCAAGGGGAACCAATAGCGGGCTGCACATTAGCTCAGAACATGCTGACATGCCACTCTGGAGAGCCTATTTAAAAGGTTAATAACTTTTTAAATGCAATTAGGGGGCCTAATTAGCTAAGGCAATCTTTGGTCTGCCTACTGAATCTCAAACTAGGTGAGCACAATAAAGATTAATCTGTTCTTCATTCTTTTGCAGGCAGCAAAGAGGATGCTGGAGCCTCTGAATGCCTCAGTTTTCAGGTAGGCACCAGAATGACCCGAGCAAGTTCACATTTGAACTTCAGAAGAAGTTCAAATCCAACAAAAAAGCTCAAGCCACAAACCTTGTGCTCAATTGTCATGATATCATGATGCTGATACTTCAATCCTGACAAGCACTGTCACACATGTTATTTTTGCCATTTTTGGGCACATGAGGTCAAAATGATCTGATTTGCTAGGAAAAGTAACAGTAAAAACATGGTGCCCAAAACTTTAGACGGCAATTTTATTTCTTCACTCAGGCATCTCTGTGGGACTTTTCTTTTGTGACCTCAACTAATGCAGATTTTCTTGTATCTATTCTTGCTTCTTCACATGTACACACTTCCAAACAAGCAAGAAACCCATCAGTGAGTTACTAGCCCACTAATTAGTAGTTAACCTGCTCTAGGCATCCAACTGAAACCTCATTTCATCATTTCATAAGCTATTCTTTCTCTTTCCTGCTAGACATCACTAGCAGACATAAAAACTAAATCTATAAATAAAATTAGTATTTTCACAGAAAGTTAAGCCAAACCAAAATAAAATATTCTACAACAAAAGCTCCTGAAAATTTCCAGTGTATGGCTATCCTGAATCTCCCATTTATACACAACATTAAAGGTAAAAAGATGAAATTCACAATGCATCAGATTATTTTTAAACATCTGCTAACAAACTATCCTGAATTCTCTAGTTCACAGGCACACCCAAGTCTCGCAAAGCCCCACTGATCTTCCTAAGAATGCTTCCTGGGAGCTGGTACATCCTGCCAAAGACATGGCACTGGTACCAATGACAAAGCGAATTTCAGACGAAACCGAGCAGTCGCTAAGAACACCACCCGAGCTGTTTTAAATTCAGAAAGCAGATTAGCATGAAAAGCCACAGCAACTGCAGCCATTAGAACAAACTACTGAAAGACACTGTCTGTCCTAAAATAGTCTCTAATCACTTCAGGCTTTCTCTGGTAAAATCTACACCTCATTTCCAGACCAAAGAAAGGAATTGTTCTGATTCATGCGAACACAGCACTAAAAGCGTAAAATTATTTTCCCTTGCTGCAGGCCTGAAGTGGCATGAGAGAAAAAACAGCGTCCACGGGACCTCCCCGGAGCCCTTCTGCCCCGGCAGAGCGTTCACGGCTGGAACATCACCTCTCTAAGTTTATTTACACCCCTCCACCGTGTCCTCAGGGGCTCGCAGGGCTCCGGTGCTCCCCCAGGAACAACCCCGTGCACTCCTGCCTCTCACGGACAGCGGGATCCCGGCCCGCAGTGGCGGCCACGGCCCGGCAGGTGCCGCTGCGGCCCCGCGGGAGGCCCAGCGCTGCCGGGGCGCCGGGAACGGGAGCGGCCCGGGGTGGACGGGGCCTGAAACACCGGCCCGGGCTGGAAAGAGACCTGAGACACAGGCCCGGGCTGGATGGTGACCTGAAACACCGGCCCGGGCTGGATGGTGACCTGAAACACCGGCCCGGGCTGGATGGTGACCTGCAACACCGGCCTGGGCTGCATGGTGACCTGAAACACCGGCCCGGGCTGGAAAGGGACCTGAGACACCGGCCCGGGCTGGATGGTGACCTGAAACACCGGCCTGGGCTGCATGGTGACCTGAAACACCGGCCCGGGCTGGAAAGGGACCTGAGACACAGGCCCGGGCTGGAAAGGGACCTGAGACACCGGCCCGGGCTGGATGGTG
Organism: Origma solitaria; assembly: GCA_013397895.1. NCBI lineage: Eukaryota > Metazoa > Chordata > Aves > Passeriformes > Acanthizidae > Origma > Origma solitaria. Next base: position 644,216 of record VZRL01006038.1, read on the forward strand.
ACCTGAAACACCGGCCTGGGCTGCATGGTGACCTGAAACACCGGCCCGGGCTGGAAAGGGACCTGAGACACAGGCCCGGGCTGGAAAGGGACCTGAGACACCTGCTTGGCCTGGAAAGTGACCTGAGGCACCTGCCCGGGCTGGACTGCACCTGAAACACCAGCCCGTTTCACCCCCGCCACGGGCAGGGACACCTCCCGCCGGCCCAGGGTGCTCAGAGCCTCATCGAGCCTGGCCCCGAACACTGCCAGCGATGGGAGTGCACAAGATTGGGCAACCCACCGTTCTCATCACCCAAATCCAGACTTCAGTACTTTCAGTAAATACATACCGACCGAAGAAATTCACTGTGTTCCAGAATCCTTTTACCCTGGAGGTCTCCACAGCCTTCGCAGCTGGCAGCTGTGTCCATCGCTGAGGGAAGCATTCGCGTTTCTCATGGAGTGCTTCTCATGGAGTATGGCAGAGACCCTTCAGCTCTTAGCAGCCCCTGCTCCCCGGGACAGTGCTGCAGCAGAGGCTCTGAAGGGATCACTGCCAGCATTAGGCTCCTCAGAAAACATAACAGGTACAAAAGCAAACTAACCCCAGCCCAGACAAACCTCCAGGCTCTGTAAAATCTGCAATATAAAAGCATTGTCTATAGCATACATATTCGGTATATTTACAGAAGAAAAGCTGTTCAAATTAATGCATTCATTTAAAATGATTTCCTATGCACGTCAGAGGAAAAGCTCAACGTGTTAAAAAAGAGATTAAAAAGTATATACACTGCCCCTGAGCACTCCGGTGGTAACTTCCAGATTCTTAGTTTAAGGAGATGGGCCATATAAGAAAAGAAATAGAAACTTGTAAAACATTGTAATGCAGTAGGTAAGAGCTTGGTCAAGACTGAACTACAGGTATTTTAGTTGCCACTGACAGACAGGGATGAGGTCCCCTCTCAGCCGTCTCTTCTCGAGGCTGAACAGGCCCAGCTCCCCCAGCCTTTCCTTGTCAATGTGCTCCAGTCCTTCATCATCTCTGTAACCTCTGCCGGACCTGCTCCAGGAGCTCTGTGTCTCTTCGGTGCTGAGGAGCCCAGAACTGGACACAGCACTCCAGATGTGCCTCACGGGGCTGAGCAGAGGGGCAAGATCACTCCCTGACCAACTGATAATGCTCTTCCTAATGCACCCCAGGACACCATTTGCCTTCTTGTCCGCAGGGCACAGAGCTTTCTTATTTATTCTATTTAGTCCATCATTTCTCATGGACTAAGCCAGCTTTGCCTACATTATTGAGAAGCACTGAGTCTCCTCTGGGCATAGAGCCTGTGGTTAATCAAACACAGGAAGAGGGAACGAAGCCACCTGCAGAAATCCTGATGCAGTATCTCTGTCCGCTCACATCTCTGAGTGTCTCTGTAGTTGACAACACCTGTCATGTCTCTTCTGAACTCTGCAGGGATCAAACTCCACAATACTTTCCCTCTGGAAAGAGGTGTTAGACTACAGTACTCATAGAAGCCCTCAACATTTATTCATCGTGCAGCACTTCCCTGTATGCATTCTTTGAACAGCACCCTTTTATAGATGGCTTGTGAACAGCATTTGCAACGACTCACACACCACTTACAACCAAATTATTTAATCTTAATAGCAGAAGTAACTCAAGACAGATTAGTTTAAACTTGGCTGTATTACTAGCCTCTCCTCTTAGCCAGAGCTTACCAGTATTTGGTATCTATCTTAAACCTCTTGTAGCTCTCTTTGCCACACAAATGATCTTTCCTTGGGGGGAAAAAAAAAAAAAAAAAGAAAAAAAACAAAACAACAAAAAACCCAAGAAATCAACAAAATTATAGTCTGGCCTGTGCCCTCTACTTAGTTTCAAAAGTGCCTTGGTTGGGGACAGCAGGGAGTTAGCCAGGTAATAGCATAGACATAACTGAGGATAATTACTGCAAAGTTTCACAACTTCACTGAACTGACAGAAAATTCCCATCAGAATGCATCCTACTTTCTTGCTTAACACCAAGAACTGACATCAGGCATTTACAAAACAAGCCTATCTAAAGAAAACATATAAAATTGCTACAGAGCAAATAAAAACCCACCATAAATACTTTTCAATCAGTATTTTTAGCTGTGCACCTACTCCAGGAACAAAGACAGGAGAACAATCCATGCAAGTGCCCTCCCAGAGGGATTGTGACCAGTTTGAATGCTTACTAGACCTTACCTAGAAACTTCTGTTTTCTTAAAAAAGATACACAGCATTCCTAATCTTGTGGGGAACTGTGTTGAGGGAGAAATTATTTGACTTTACCTTGTTATTAAATAGAAAACAACATTATGGCTCTTCTCTGTCAACTACAACCAAGAGGTAATTAACTCTATCACATTCCATTTCAAACAAATTCACAGAGCACAAAGCACCATCAAGTCTCTTAAAAAGTCCATGTAGCACAGAGATGTCAGTCTCCAGTGGAGCAGAACAATGGCAAACAGAATCAGTGCTGTTTTACTTGCCCACTGCAAAGCATTTGAATAGGAGCCTTAAACTGGACCAAGATAAGCGGGGAGTAAATTCCTAAAATAAACCTTTGTATGCAAAGAATGTTGAGGATTACAGCCTACAGAAGGAAGCTGAAGTGACAAATCATCTGTTCAAGCATCTTGCAACAACCACGTAACTAAAAATCACTATCAGCTGAGGGTGGAACAAGTGCCAGTGCCAAATACAAGGACAGGTCTTAATCTTCTGTTGAAAAGTATTGGAGATGACAAATTTTCCCTCAGAAATGCAAAGAGAGATTATTTGTATTTCAAAATATAATGTACTTGTTCAAACAGACTGAGCAAGGGAGGGAGGAAATATTTTTTTTTTTATTATCCAAACTTGTACTTTGCAGAATATTATCAACCTGGAGGAATGGGGGGGGTCATTTGATTTTGAGGGGATGGATTGTTTTTTGAGGTTTTTTTACTTTCCAAATGAAATACCTTCATAAGCAGATTACAAGAATGTATTACCTTGAGCTATTGAAAACTACAAGTTTTTCAGTCCCACAAATCAAAGTTCCTCACCAAAGACAAACACTCCAACCTCTTCTCTAAGAACACAGGAAGTTTTCTTTAAATTGCATTATGTAACACTGACATCTTTGCTTAAAACTTATTTTAACAAATGTTGTTTTCCTAATCCACATAAAAGTTTACTATGTTTACATAGCAATTTCCTCCATCTCATGATCCTCTATTGCCAATAATTTTAAAAAGTAACCCCTCCCCAAACTCCCACAGGTTTCCCAAGCCTTTAGTCCACATTCAACTGGAAGTTTTACTGTTACAAATTAAAGGTCACAGACGAAATGCAAATTTTGTTTCTTGAAGAATATCTACAGGAATTACTGCCCTTCCCCTATTGCCTGTATATGCAGAAAGTATAAATGGCTCCAGGAAACTTTAACACAGATAACAAAGCACACATGGTCCTGAACAGTGATTAGAAACACCCAGACACAGAACACAGGGTAAGGACTGCAGAGTTACCAACTGAAATCAGCACAACAGGAAAAGGTGCTTTTTGCCAGAAGTTATGTTTGAGGCAGTTTTAATAATTCAAGACAAAATATAAGGATCAGGGTAAACTGAAGTAAAGATTATTGGACATGAAGAACCCCCTACAAATTTCATAGACCTGGATAGTGATGAGATACACTGCACAAGACACCCCTCACACTTCCAAAGTGCTCAGTTCAGAGAATGTTCAGTTAACTCAGGCTCCAATAAATTATTTCCTTTTTTCCTTTTTTTTTTTTTTCAAATGTGCCAAGACATGGTACAAAAAACCTCTGCAGTCTAGTGAATTTTGGTTAACTATCCATAACTTCCCTCTTCCAGGCTCTCAGATGCTGAGCTGCCAGACAGTATGCGTGAGGATGGTATTATTTGACCCACAGATCCTGCACAGGCATTCCAGGAAAAGCAAGACAAAAACTGAAGCCCACACTAATCAGATGGAAGCAGAAGAATCCTGGTTCCATATCCTGGTAGTGAAGGCAGAGTGGTTAGTTCAGCTAATGGTGAATCAAAGACTTACCCATCTGCAAAGAAAAAGCCTGGAAAATGGATAATTCAAGTAACTTCAATGGGGAACAACAGGGGAAGGGGAAATAAACAGAGTGAATGAAAGAACCATGGAGCCCAAACTTTATTTGAGGTACTTCAGGTTAGATATGAAGGGAGCAATGAAGGATGACCGTATCCTGACACTCATAATGAATCCATCCTGTGACCATCATGCTGAAAACAAGCCTTTTCCCACTATGCATTTCCCAGCCTGTGAGAAGGGGGTTTGGGTTGATCCCAGCCACCAGAAAGCAAGTCAAACTGTTCTTTCAAGGTGTCGCCTCAATAAACCATTTCTGAGAAGTGCAAGTCCCTTCCTACTACTTACAGTGAATATCTGAAATCCATGATGAAGAAAATTCCATAGCCAAGTCCAAGATTTTAAGGGCATGGCAATAAAGCTGGAGCACACGTGTGTATGACAGTAACAGCTACATCTACAAAAGTGTGAGGGCTTTGCCATATGCATCAGAACTGAAACAGGAGTGCTGAACCAAGCAAAAGTGTTCTACTGATGGGAACTCAATTAGGAGAACATGGACACTGTTAGTTTGCCTTTAAAGAAAGATGCTCTTTAGAAGTTAAGAGTGCTTCCAGTTAACAACTTTTCCAAACCCAGGATTTCAAAAGATCTTCAAGGACACAGTACATAAGGAAAAACTGGATCTCAATCACATGAAAAATAATTGTTTCACTTGAATCACTCCCCTTCGGAATTCTACATACTGCATTTTGCTAAAAGACCTCTTTAGAAAAGAACATTTTTATATCAGTATTAGTGTCTTCTCCAGAAACAAGAAATGGAAACATGCAACCATTTTCCCCTTACTCCCAAGACTGATACAAATTTTTCCAGACTCAAACCTAGAATATATATTTTAAAAACCACACATTTATGTTGAAAAATGCTGCACAGATGAGGTGACTCACTGCAGACTTAGAGTGGTGCATTGTTCCATCGTAATTCTTTACCTTGTGCTTATATAAGGCCCACAGACATTTGGACTCACTGGAGCTTGAGAGAAGGAAACGTGACAAAATGAATATGAACAGCAACCATTGTCTCCCTTTATGAACCTTTACATGTGTTGGACAGTATCCAGCTGTCTCCTGTGTGCTACTGGTAGTGTCCAGTTCCTTTCTGGAGCTGCAGTCTTCACAGTAGCCTAAAAATAAGCTGAAAGATACTTAATACAGACATTATCAAATTTTGGTATTATAATGCTTGAATACGGAGCACGTGCTTCTGGCTCTGCTCGTACTTCAGGTTTTCTAGAGCAAACCTGTTCCCTGCAGTAAAGCACAGACTGTCCACAAAGCAACACTGACTCAATAGCGAACGTCAGGTCTTTGTGTCTGATGTGATTCCAAATATCACCACATCTAAGAAGTACAAATTGACTCCATCCATCCTCTTCATTTGTTCAGCTCAGTTCTGCTGCTGCTCGTGGTCTTCTGCTAGGCTGAGATTAATAGGTCTGCCAGGGGAGCTTGAACTAGAAACAACAGGATTCTTGATACTACCAAAATATCACTTCAAGTACAGCAACAGGATCAGGCAGCTAAAGTGAAGACATATTTGGAAGGGATAAAAAGGCAATTAACTAAAAATGGGTAACTTCAGGGTCTTTCGCACTATGAAGCAACATCTGTAAAAAACCTCCTCCTTTCACTTGATGGTGCAGGTGATTTTGTAGATGAATTTTCGTTCAATTTCCTTAATCATCTGTATTCTGTTAACTGGAAAACCCCCCTGATAAAAACCTTCACAATCCCCATAACTGAAGAGATCATATCTCTTTACATAATTTAGTCACAGATTATCAGGTAGCCAAACGGACTCTATGCTTTGCTACCTCACAGTTGCCTATAGAGGTTTTGTGCTGAGCATTGTGAATCCAAGCTATCAACTACTTAACTGCAGTGGGAAAAGGCTTTTAAGACAAAATTAATGATTAATGATTTCACTGAAGGTTTAAACTCAGATATTTAAAATATATTAAAACAGCAAAATATATATATATTTATTTCTGCTCTACTATCTTCTCAATTCAACTCAAAAATCTGTCTTTGCAAAGGAATACACATCTGTCTTCAGTACTATGAACTTCAGTTGATTATTTTCATACTTTCAGCAACTGGAAACAAAAAACCACAAAACAAAGAACAAATCTCATCTTTCCTTTCTTCCTTTAAATATATTACGTATTCTTCGCAAATGAAATTTCTCTTTTTACCTTAGAAAGAGTGCCTTTGCCCCTGTGTTTGTTGTGAAATATTAAACAGATGAGGGTAACTGGCTCCTTCAGGGCAAATGGGGAGCTTTCCTTAAAAGCTTCCACAGACACTCAAACTCAAAAGTTACTCTTTCACATTTAATTCCGTTAAATATTACTGAAAAAGTGAGGAGTCTGATCTGTTCAAAACCTTGTTTAAAAACACAGTGCTAAGTAGGCATGTTCTTGAGTTTCAAATCAAAGTGGAATAGGTAGAGGCAAAATGTGAAAGCTTTTAAAATGTATCCTCTCCCATTTCATAGTAAGCATACCTTTTTTCTTGAAGAGTAATATTTCACACATTAACAGTCCCAGACCTAAGAAAAGGCTCCTGAGCAGCAATTCAGTTGTAAAAGGTCAATACACTTTTTAAAAAAGAATTTGATAAAATAAATGGGTAGTTTGAAAAAGCAGGAAGCACTGCAATACTGAAGAGAGGAGTGGAGCACAGCCCTGAACAGATGTCGAAATGAAGGCCATGTTATTCCCTGTACACTGTGGTCCAGTGTCTCCCCAGTGAACTTCTCAGACTGATACATGCTAAGATTGAACTCTGCTGCTTCTTGCATATGAGATGCCCACATTTCTGCCCAATGCATTTCTGGGTGATCTGAACTTCATCAGCCCTTCCCTCTGTGGCCTTTTATTAGTAGATATTTAAACTTCACTTGAAGCCTGTAAGGAAAAGTTGTGTCGCTCCAATAAAAACATACAAATAAATATTCACATATTTTACTGATCTAACACAAAACGTTCTCTAAAAAGAGAAGGAATCAAAATAGTGTCAGGTAACAGGACTACCTAAGGACGCATTAAATCTCTTTTTCCACAAAATAATTAAACTTCTTCATTAAAACCAGACAGTATTTCAGTTCTACAAAACAAGCCCAATAGATATGTTCTTTTACTTCCAACAGAAATTTAATTAGGACAGATAAAAGATTTCTGAGATATTTTGTTGCAACAATAGCAACCCATTTCAGGTAAAGAATTAATGTTAAGATTTTATTTCTGGTCACTTACATGACTAAAATACCAATTTAAAATGGATTAGTCTTTAAGCTTCATAAATTCCATTTTTTAAAACCTTTATTTTCCCTACTTAAATAAATTTTTAGAAGTTTTTCTCAGAGGGTGTAATATATTTATACTGAAAATACTTTAAATCTTTTTACTTTATTTTTTTTTCCTAAGAATAGAAGGAAGGTGCCATTAATGTTTTGCTTCAGACACCAGTCCCTACTATTAGAAAAGACTTGGCATGGCCATTCACACGCACGCTAAAGTGCTCAGGTGCAGTATCATACAGACCAGTGAGGAATATACAGAACACCATTGTGTATAATACTGTGACAGTTTTTCAATATATTCATATACAGTAATCTCCGACTACCTGAAAGGAAACTGGCCATAAATCCTGAAGAACCTTGTCTATAAAATTGAGTAACCCATCAATATATCATATCTTTTCTAAAAATACCCGTATTTTACAATAATATACAATGTATCTGCTTGCAAACACAGAAGTAGCCATAAATAAAACTTTATTCTTTCTTTTCATTTACAAGCTACCAAGTACCATGTATTTACACAGCACTGGACACTTAAAGTAGTTGCAGTCACAAAATGATCCAGACAGCTGTTGATAAAGTAAAGGATCTTAAGATAAAAGCAAAGTAATACTGTAACAGATAAATGGCAAAAAAGCAGTTTTGCCATAATGATCAGACTTGCATGTTGCATCAATTCTGGTTGAAACGACTGAGCGCCATGCGATTCTCAGCTTTAATCGTTTGCAGTCTGGCTAAAGTTTGTACAGTCATTTCTCTTTTGCAGTTATTAAAATAAAAAAGTTAAAAACTATAGCAGCAACAAGCAAACCCTGTGACAGGAAGGCAAGGTTTAAGAACTAAAAAAGTTTATACAATGTGCTTAGGAAGGTCTGCAGAATTTATCTTCCATCGGCTGGAGTTCGACTGAGTGACAACATGATTCGGGCGTATCTTTCACACAGTTCATGTGTGGAGTAGGAGGGTAACTTTGGCGGGTCATTGAAACCTTTAATCTCTGTAGAACAATCTAGCAGTTTTGGCAGGAAATCTGTCAGCTTTTCTTGCAAGTTGGCTGCAAATCAAACCAGAAAAACAAACATAAGTATTTGTGTCCGCATGTGGAATTGTCCTTTTTCTGCCCAATGCTGACTTCTTTATTGGTAGGTGAAGAGGAGGAGTTTCATTTGGAATAATTCAGATTCTTCAGACCTACCAGCAATAACTAGAATATACCAGTTCCTAGTAAGATGTTGATATAAATGCCCCTTTAGATGGCCTAAAAACACACATTTTTTCCATTCAAAGACTGTGTTTCCTTTATGGCCTGATATCCCAGTGCAACATATGGAAAAACTTTTTATTTAAATGTGTACAGGATTATTCAAAAGTCAGGGTAGCTCAAAAAACATTACCAAGGCACAAAAGATACAGGTTCAATTCCAGACATCAAAAACATCCTACTTATAGAAAAGGTGCACAAAGGCCTTTTACCTTAATGAATAAATGACTTACGTTCCATTTCTTGTCCCAGATAGGAACACCATCGGTTTCTCATATCTTCCACAGCAACAATATCTTTCTCTTCCATTTCATCCACCAGTAGTAATGGCAAACATGGGACAATAAGCTCGTTCATAATGATCAGGCCATTATTTACTTCCTGATCATCTCCCGATTCAAACAGTGCTGCAGCATGTTCGTTTAGTTTCTTCAGAAACCATCACAAAAAAAGGAAAGCCTTTAAGTACACAGCATTTCACATTCTACCACCCATCAGTTTTATCAGTTTGTTTTAAAGCACAGTCTTTCTACAGAATTTCCTGACAATTTGTATTAACCCCAGCTGTATTTTAACAATTACAGCAATGATGCATATGCTCTACTAATCCATTTGAATTTGTGCTGTTCCTCAAGCCACTTCATTTCATACCTGGCAACTCCAATTTTGCAGCTGTTTTGTTAAGACTGAGAATCTATCACCTGCTTTTATTTTTTCACTATTGTTAAAAGTGACATAACAAAGAAAAAATCCCTTGTTTCAGGCAAGGCATCATTATCATTGCTGATGCCTTTCCCAATATTTGTCTCCCTGTCAAACTATGGCAACAGGGTGAGTCTGCTCACCAACACTTGCAACCATTGCTCCTCCCTAGCCCAGATGTGATGGCAGTGAGCACACTATTTATAATCATAAACAAAATGATTGGCTATTAAAGGGGGAGGACAATCATATTTTCTTTTCTACTTTTGCTTTTTTTCCCTTACACAAACCTCAGTATTAAATTGTTAATGGAGAGAGATTTTGGATTTGTTGTACATGATGGCAACTCTTTTCTACTATTTAATTTTATTAAAGCTACACAGCAGACTCAACTTTTGGAAACATATACTTCCCCCTTCACTTACTAGCAAACACTCTCGTCTGTAGTGAGATATCAGCTCTTCGTCGTGCCCTCTGTATGGGCCTTTGGACAAGAGTTCTTTGTTATTCTGGTAAGCATAGATAAGGTAGAGCAAGGCTTCCATGTAGCTGAAGTAAAGAAACAAAAGCATTAGATGCAACATCCACGTACCACATGCTTCAAGGTAACTACTGTGCTCCTCAAAGGACAGGTAACTCCACTTTACTGGATGGCAAGTCCACCCCTCCCCACCCATCTCTTCATAATGTTTTTTTAAATCATACACTTTTGTGTTTTACACACATTAGAACAAATTATTTTACTACTAGGTTAGATCATTGCACATGGAGTCTGATCCAAAGCTCACTGAAACCAGTGGGTATCATTTTGCTCACATCAAAACCAGCTTTAGATTGGCCTTGAGGATCCATGTAAACTTATTTTTTCCTGTGTGCGTTGCACTGGGTTTGAGCTTCTGTTGCCATAAATGTCTTGATAGCATTCTACACCTCAGCAATAAAGATTTAAAGCTGACACCTTATTTCTAAAACAAAAACTGTGAATTTTTAAGCTTCACTAACTGTAACTTCTTCCAAGTTACTGAAATCTAATGTGATGGAAGAAGCCATCACAGCATTTCAAAAGCAGAAGCGCTGTTAGATTGTTGGTATTTCTGTCTTTAATCTGAATGCAGAAGATAAATGCAAGGCTAATTGACAGAGAAGAAGTAAGAGAGGACCCAAGAACCTTTCAGTTAATAATTGATAGAGATCCCTTCAGGCACAGATGAACAATCTCCCCTGACACTGTTGCACACTATCTGCTGCAAACACCTGAAATGGTTAATTCTCTGACTTACAGAGACCCAGTTATGACAGACAAGCATTGAAAGCAGTTCAGGCAGCTACTCTAAAAACAGGCAGTTTGATATCTCATTTTTATTCAAGTAAAAAAAAATCTAGGAAGAGATATTTTCTAAGGGAGTGGTCAAAAGGAACATGAAATTCTGCACTCAATCACTCACTCCTGATGAGAGTATGAGCTCATGGGTCAAGTTGAAACTACCAAAACCAAACTACCAAGCTGCTGCAAAAGGCTAAAGATTATGTGCACACACAAAGCATACCTGAAAAATACATGGCAAGAGTTTTCCAAAGAAAAAAACTTAAGGTAATACTTCCCAATGAGACAACATAAAAATAAGGGAAAAGACTACTTGAAATTACAGTGGTTCCTTAAAGCTTGACCTTCTAATACCCCTGTTTAGAAGAACAAGATGAATCTCAACATTACAATTTCATAATTTACTGGGAACTTTTGTTTTCCACTATGAGATCTGCTCATAGTCCCTTCAATCTGAAATATTTATTGCTTAAGTAATAGAAGTAGAGTCACAGTTCACCAACATTCTGTCCTAAAAATAAAAAACTATGCTTTCATTTAAAAAGTAGTCTTACTATCTCCTCAAGTCCATTCATCCTACTCATGAAAACTCAGCAATAAAACTGACTAGACAGTTGAAAACTTAATGTAGGATGAAAGGGGAAAAGATGATTGCAAGGAACCAAAACTGCTGGTTATAAAGGCAGATGAGGACGACCTTTTCCTTCCATTCTTACTTATTTGTGAAAATGTAGGTTGAACCTACAGTGTCAACAGCTCTGTTGATGCAAATAAAAACTCAGTGGTGGCAGTGGCCTTACTCCCAGTCATCCTCCTCTTGCTCCTTTCCCCACTTGTGTGTGACCCTTTCCTGAAACAACTGCAGTGCCATTTAACAGCAAGGTAAGTTATTTTAGATCGTCATGACTATACATCCAAGCTCAGAGTCCTTATATCTATTGGGTCTGACGAATGGGACTACAGTGTAAATTAGCAAACAGATCCATAGAATCATAGGGTGGTCTGACTTGGAAGGGACCTTGGAGATCATTTGTTTCCAAGCCCTGTGCCACAGGCAGGGACACCTTCCACTAGACCAGGCTGCTCAGAGCTCCATCCAACCTGGCCATGAACACAGCTTCTCTGGGTATCCTGTTCCAGTGCCTCATCACCTTCACTGTAAAGAATTTCTTCCTGATAACTAATCCAAACCTCCTCTCTGTCAGCATGAAGCCATTCTCCCTTGTCCTGTCACTCCATACTCTTGTAAAAAGTCACTTTCCATCTTTCTTGTAGGCTCCTTTCAGATACTCAAAGGTTGCTTTCAGGTTTCCACGCAACCTTCTCTTCCTTCAGGCTGAACAGCCCCAACTTTCTCATCCTGTCTTAATGGGGCAGGTGCTCCATCCCTCTGATCCCCTCGGTGCCTCCTCTGGCCTGGCTCCAGCAGGTCCCTGTCCTTGCTGTGCTGGGAGCCCAGAGCTGCTGCAGCACGGCAGGTGGGGTCTCAGCAGAGCGGGGCAGAGGGGCACAATCCCCTCCCTGCCCTGCTGCCCATGGGGCTTTGGCTGCAGCCCAGGGCATGGTTGGCTTTCTGCCTTCTCACACCTGAAGTGCACATAAACTCAAGCCTGTGCTGCATAAGCCTAAGATCACTGAAGCTGCTCCCAAAATTCTGGAGGTCACTAGGTCAAGGCTTTGGAAAAGACGCAGAAAGCACAGAATGGCAAAATTTTAGCACTGCTTTAAAAGGCATTCCAGTCAAAACTGAAAATCTCTATCAGCTTTCCAAGAAGCTTAAAAGGCAACTGGTAAAACCTACAGTTTGTTCACTTTTAAGTTGCTGCCACAGAAGTGAGCTGCAGGCAAAATTCCTGGCACAGCTCATTATCTGGCTGGGCTCATCTCAGCCAGAGCAGGTTCCTACTCCACAATACGGTCAGAGGAGTTCTGCCTGAAAGACCCTTTAATTCTCCACCTGCAGTGAAAAGTGGGCCTTGTCACCCACTGTCAGGGATCATGAGTGACCACTGAAAGTAGGCATGAAAAAGATACACCAAACTACTTCTTTAGTTTTGATTTTTGTGTTTGTTCAACACAATACCATTAAAGAAATCAGAGACTGCTTGAATAAAGGTTGACCTTTGACTCCATCAATACACTGAATGATACTAGATTATCACTTAGTGTTACTGAAGGTAAGAAAAGTTGGCCAACAGAGAGGTGGGTTTGCAGGGGAAAGAAAGCCTCCAATACCCAGATCCTCACTCATCCACTAACTATACTTTAGTCCTACAGTCTTTGTACCAAACACTTCTTGAAGCACTTCTGAAATTGGACTTTTTATTTCTGACCATATTAGATTGGTGATCATAGGCTTGTTTTCTAAATGATGAAGGTGTTTTGTAACAAACACCTCACCCTAATTCTGCAAGTTATTGTAAATAATGGAGAACTGTGTTTAGCACAGAGCAGAAACTTGTGCTTCCCCCTCTCCTTCATGGCATAATCAGAATATGTTATGGTAAGAAGAAATTTATTGAAAACTTTGGTATTTTACAATTGAAGGTGCCACTCTGATGTCCCAGTGCCAAGAAATTGAAGATGTTTCACTCCTGCTTGCAAACTTAGAGAGTGCATGAAGCACAGGGGTTCCTATAAACCACACCAATGCCTGTGACATTTTTGTCTACTTAAGGGATGAAGCAACACCAGAGTCTTTATTTTTCAAATAAGCCAGGCAATCTTCTGACTAACCTTTGTACATTAACTGTTTAAGACTGACAGTGTAGCATAAATTCAGTTTAGATTATTAATAAATGTACTATTTATTACATGGTGATAACCCAAAGACAACCCAAGACTGCGGACTCATTGTGTTAGCCAGTATAAAAAAAACATATCTTGTCACAAAGGCAAGGCAGTGTCTTTTGCAATCAATTTTCCTGTATTGTTTGGGGCCTTTCCTTTTTGGGAGGATACAAGACAAGAAAGAGAAATACGAAGCAATTTACTACACAAAAGAGACAAAGAATTAAATTTGATTCCTGCTATAAATTGCCCTATTGTTTTATACATGAAAAATCAGTGATTGACTACATTTATACTGTAATCACCATTCTTGTTGCACGTGTAGATCAGAATAAATTTGAGTTGTTTTGAATTAAGTACATAAATGTCACCCATTGTATACAGCCACAATTTCTGACTCGGTTCAGAAAGAGAAGGGAATGAATCACCATGGAGTTAAGGCCAGTCAGCTACAACTATGACAGCTATGCATGATAGTTTTTCTCAAATATGTTCTGTTTTCCTGACCTTTAGAGCCCACCATAGGTGGAGCTTTGGCTGAGGCTAATGTAGAAGGTAAAACTGCTTCAGTGGGAACACCCAGTCAAAAGACAGGTAAGACAGGGACTTGACTAATTGCATCTGCTGATGAAAGCAGATAAATGTATGTGCACAGGTGGTGCCAGAGAAGGAGGATTTTTATGGCTGAGGGATACCCAGAACACTTTAGAGTGGAAGAGAAGAAGAATAAAGGTGTATGTGGAGGGTGCTCTGAAAAGAGCCCATGGCTTGATAAGAGATTGGAAATCGAAATTAAGAATAGGAAGATGCAAGACTGAAGACATTAGTAGACTGAATAAATGCTTAACTGAAATGCAGAATACATTAAACACTTCTTAATTTAAAACATAGCTTTACTTATCAATATTACATTTTGCCTTCACATCATTCTACTACATTTGAGTTCTATACTACCACTTACCTCTTTTTTTGGAAAAACTCCAATCCTACCATGAGAAAAATGGTTGTTTCCCTGAAATGTCTATAGTCTTGATGCCATCTCTGCATGTAAGAAAGGGTAAATAGAACTTCATCCACAAAAATGAAATATAATTAATTTTTTTAAACACATCCCCATCCTCCACTTAAATTTAGCGTCCAATAGCCACAGTAAGTGCTAAGGACCCCAGTAGGCTTGCATATGTGGGAAGTCCACCTGAATCCGCCCTCCCTCAATAAAAATAACATTTTTAAATGTCTTAAACATTTCTAGATTACATTATTCTTACAGAACCTATTACCATTTGAAAGAAACACAAAGTATCTTTGGAGAACCACAGGTAAAATGATCTGAGATCTTGTTTTTTCTTCCCTACATAATTCAGGAAGTGCTGGAAAGCTTTTTCATATACCAGATATTAAGCTTTATTTTCAATACAAGAATGGTGTAGAAAAGGCCTGAACACTTTACATGGGAAGTACCAAATAAACCCCAATGCAACTCAGATGAGATGCAGGCACTGGAGCAGAACATTTATCTTACTGCATCACCATTTACACAAAGTGACTCCTGGTTCACTTTATAGGTAAATGCTCTAGGTGAGAAAGGCACTTTCTCTACAAAGGGGTTAGTTGCTGACTTTCAATTGTGCATTAAAGGTAAAATAGGGGACAGCACACCATGAGACACAGTCACTTATGGATTCAACAAAAAGAGCTTGAGAAAGGGTGCATAAAATGCCAACTCACTATACTGGACTGATAAAATCTATGGACAAACTCCCAGTACTTATTGCAGGAGCTAAAATGGGGCAAGCTTCTGCAGAGAAACAGAAGATACCCCCACTTCCCACTCTTAGAGCTAAGTCCAGAATTATTTGTTCCCTCTGTGCAGCATCATTCAGAAGACAGTAAAACACTGAGCCCCACACAGCCAAAAAAATGCAACCAAAATGCAACTCTGAGGGTCCTTCCCCATTACTGACTAAGGAGGGCACACTGTAATGTAGTAGCATCTACTGTAGGTCCTAAACCTGGTAATGAGAAGTGGCAATTAAAATATTTTTCATTTGATTTGTGAGGGAAAGATTACTCCCATAATCCTCCTGATCAAGTTGTTTGGACGTAACAGCACAACAAGGAGCTATAGGTGGTGCACTGGAATCTGCCCAGGACATAAATATCCACTGTTAAGAGCTCTTAATGAACAGTATTTCTCAGACTTGAAACTGATGATGGAAAACCAGCTACAGGCTTAGCTTTAAATATGGCATGAATAATTTTGGCAACTATTAGTCACGATTATTTAATGTCCGAGATTCACTCTTACTTTCCCTGCAAGTTTTTCTAAACAACACAGGAGGAAAAATTAAATGCATGAGCTGGCTATGCATGGTCTTGTCAAAGAAAAGAATCTGCTGCTCATAAGAAAATGGAAATGGCTGCAGAGACAGCTGGAGGAAAAGCACAAATGGGACTGTGCCTGCTACCCAGATCTCAAGATGAGCAAGGCTGGGCACAAAGCACTCTCTCTTCTTCCCTGCCAGCTGTGTCTGCCTAGAGAAAGCCATGTGGCTCCTGTGGTGATAAATTACAAAATACTGTTAGTGACGTCAAGACTCGTTAACAAAGGAAGGACAGACTCCAACCTGACACTTATTTATGGCTCAAACCCTGGAATTACAGATGTGGAAAAAACCAGCTTTAGCTCAAGAGCAGCCTTTGTACAAATAAGGGGTCTTTCAATAAATAGCCAGTTTTAACTTCTCATTTTGAGACAAGAAGAAATTTGTGAAGATAAAATTCAGCTTTACTGATAACTATTTCACATTACAACTTACTTTAAAGCATAAGAAACACTGACCTCATATTCCTCCATGTTTACTTCATCTGGCTTTATCATTTCAAGTTTGGCTTGAGCAACCTTCATTATGTTACGGCACCTTACAAAAAAGCAATGAAAGAATAATGAAATATTACTGGAAATTCATAGAGGATATTATCCTTACAAAGACAAGAGCCTCAAAGAGTATGAGCTACAGCCTTATGCAAACCAGTATGAAAATGCCATGGAAAATGTACATTTTATTATGCATGGTATAATCAGCAGGAGAGGGCATACTTTTGAAGTATGTGTGATGGAGGCCTGTGCTATTTAAAGGATTACTTCTTTTATTTCACTAAATTGCCACATTGCTCAGTCTTTCTTTAAATTTTAAATTTCAGATAGTTTGAAACTCCCTGACACTTTGCAGAAGTTTAGAAGATTACTCTTTACACAGAAATTAGACTAATGCTAACTTTCTGTTTACCTATTTATGTAAGTAAGTAGAAAGAATTTTGAGTGGAAGAGAGACATTGTCATGCTCTCAAGTCAGTCACTCACCCAGCTGGAAAGGCTTTGCTGTCTACTGCTGGCTTTCAGGGCAGTGAGGCAATGCACAGTGAAAGAAGGTACAGAAATCTATGTGCAAAATTATGAACAACACTGAGAATTTCTACTTATTTTATATGAGTAGAAACCCAACTTCTTGACTGCTCTTTTAATAGAGGTTTTTATAAAGATAAGTTTTACAAAGCAAACTTGCAAGCTATTAACTAGGAGACAAAGCCAAACACAGCAGCCAAATATGAAGGGGTGTTTCCACACATGAGAGAACATTCATGAACACAGGAAATGAGATGTGCAGATCTTATTACCTCTCATCAAAGCTGAGATTGTGATCTCCAAACTGCTCCAGTAATGTTCTCTCAATTATCTTCTTTGGTGCCTGGTTTTGGATGAAGTAAACAATTGCATGACGCAAACGATAATCACATTCAGGTGGTGGATCTTCCTGGGCTAATTTTAGCAGACGTGAGTATTCCAATTTAATTGCCTACATAATTTTAAAAAACAGACATTATTCCTTCTGGCTTTTAACTCAAACATCATAGACACAAGCTAATTTATAATAGCGTTTTGCCTATGAAATTTTTTAACAGTTCCACAGACCACCCTTCTAAGAAGTCTAAACTACATTTTAAAAAGCACAAAGCAGAAAACCAAAGATAAATTGTCAAGTTGGTCCTTTCTCTCCCCAGTTAAGCCTGACAAAATCCCAGGTGAGCCCTCCCTTCAAAAGTAGTTCCAATCCTCTGCTATGTCTCCCTGAGCGGAGATTTATCCCACCCTGACAGATGTTTCTTAAGCCCAAAACCAGTATAAGATTTCAGACACTTCAACCTAAAGAAATTTTTTGAAGCCTCATAAGGTTAAAAAAATACTTCTAATACATGGTTAAATGCAAAGACATGAATAAAAAATATTCTACAGAAAGTTTAATGAACATGTATGATTTGGAAAATACTAAGTGAGAATGAGATATGTCTTTCAACAAAAAACAAATGATAGGATTTCTAAAGAAAATAATAATTTAAAATGAACAGTACTGCCCTATAGGGCAGGATGCAGCCCTCACTGAATATTTTAGATAAACTTTAGAGGTCATCAGAAGCATTTACTTTTCCAGCTTTGCCAGCACATTAGGTTTTAATGAACATCATTTGATATGTTCATTAGATTTTATTCACTGAAACTATACCGCATAAATAATAGAAACAAGAAAAATAATTAGAAAAATGGGGAAAAATGTTAATACACGTTCCATAAATTCCCTCTGAAAACAGGGAGGTTATCAGATGGTTTGCTAACACATTAACAAAGTTTCAATAGAATGTATGCACAAAATAAAGCAGCCATGCAGTCTGGGAAAAAACCCCTGTTCAATATTTCAAAAGTCTTTATGTTGTAATACCTGATGTTTAACTATCAGAAATTTGGGCTCCCATCCTCTACTAATAACACATTTTGTTTCAGGACTAAACATGTAGGATAAAAATCATACAGGCTTAAATATAAAAGCATGTGGAGAACTTTAAAACTTAGGAGAATGTTCTGCATCAGTATCTTTAAATACTCATATATGCATCACCATTAAAAAGCATGTTTAGGAGAACATTATAAATTCCAAAACCCATAGAGTTTCTATTATTTTACATCAGAAGTTCTACTATTAAAAAGCCAACATGGCTAACAATTAAACCCTGTTTATTGAAGAAGCAAAAATAAACTGCTAATAGACATGTAATTTTTTACATAATTACTTAGAAGTAGGAAAAAATGTAACAAAACCCCTCTATTTTTATATTAATTTAAAAAATAATGTGGAATACTACGGATTCAGAAATCTTAAGCAAAATGAAAAAAGAACACTACTTCTCTACAAAGAATTCAGGAAAAAGGGACAGTAGGAAAAAGTATTATACACTTTCATTTTCTCACTGAGAATATTATATTAAGATCTTAAGGCAAACATTGTGCAAGGAGTTGCCTATAAAGGTTAAAGAACAACGATTTGAAGAGTTCACTGACCAAGAAATATCTGAATGATACTTGGAGATCTAGAGGGGGAATGAAACCTTGGCAGTAACTATGACCCACACCAAAGGGGTTTCACCTGAGTTACATTAAAATAAAGATACAGAAAACCCCCATGGTTTTCTGAAAACACTAATTTCATAAAAAAACAAGCACATGAAGGAACACAGTAACACTATTAAAAGAGATCACAGAAGCTTTTACAGTAAGCTATGGGAAAATGTGAGATTTCACCTAATGCATCCCAAAACAAAAATTCTGTTCCCAAGAAGGACCACTTCACCTGAAGCCATTCATACCAATGTATTCCTCCAAAATGAACCAACCATGTTTCTCTTCTTCGAAGCTATTGCAAACACGATTCAGTGGAAAATGAGTAAGGAAAGTTTTCTACTTTAGGTCAAAATATTTTCTCGCTCAAAGACATTCTGCCCCCATGAAGCCTAAATGTTTAAGCATTCAAAATTAAAGATTGAAAATCATTTCAACTGAGCATTGTTTTGATAACTCTGAAGCATTAAATATAATTTTACTTTGAAGTACATCTCTGTTTAAAGATTGTCAAAACACCCTTCATTTTAAAAAATATAATTAGGTATAACTGAACTTTCTGTTAAGGTTGTGATTTGATCAAATGAGGATTTTTTTTTTCAACTTAAATTGACATATTCTCATTAAGTAATAAATTTGGGGGGAAAACAAAAAGCAACCAGCACTGAATCCCAAACAAACCCAATTTCACTCAACAGAGGCTGTGGCAGGTGTCTCTCCCTTCCCTGAGATCAGGCACAGTTAACAGAGACAATCCTGCAAACACATGTTATGGTTATAACCCTTCCCTAAGTGTCCACTTCAAACACCCAGACAAACCACCCCATAAGGTTTGGATTTCCTTACCAAGGGGTTGCAGAACTTTTTGTTGGTGATGGTAGGATTTTTTGTTTGTTTGCTTGTTGTTTGTTTGGGAGTTCTGTGGCTTTTACAATTTCTTCTAGTGGAGCTACACCATAACAACTCAGAAGGACACAGACTGCTACTTAATGACAAGCAAGAAACTTCTTTCCCCTCTCCAAATCACATTTGAGAGGATTTTATATTTTACATCATATCAAAACAACTCCCTTTCTAATACCGTGAAAATTCAAAAGAGGATGAGCTAAAAGTGCTCAGAAGTTTGTGTATTTAAGAAAATGGACACATTTTTAAATCTGGTACCACAGTGAAGGCTAATCACCGCAAAAAGCTTAATGTCTAATTCCCAGTAATAAAAAACTGCTTAAATAAATAGTATTGGCACCCATGCACTTACACAAAAGCAAGCAATTTGGATTTATTAAAAATCTTAAGGAGAACAAACCAACAATATCTCTTTGAAATAAACAACAAATGGCTAAACCCTGAAGTCCCTGGGTAAAAACAGCCTGATGTCCCACAGTCTAGCAAAGGCATGATTTTTATTACTAACAGGAGAAAAAACCCACATATTTTTACTGATTACACATCTAGGTTTTATATTACTATTATGTTACTCAATACTATTTTTAAACAGCTAAAATGCAGAAAGGTATATGAGCCACTGATATCAACAGAGCAAATATCTATTTTTCAAGGAAGACATATCTAAATGAGGGACTGATATAGAGAAGTATACATAAATGCTGGACAAGACTTTATATACAGGAAGGAGGAGAGGGTGTATCATATCTAACAGGAAAAATCAGAGGAGAAAAAGTTGAAAATGTTAGTTGTACCTTAAAGAACCCTGCTTCTGGCCCACACCTGTCATAAACATTCCTGGCTTTACCTATAGCCATGATAATACCTTGCATGTTCGGGGTCAGCATGACCTGCCACAAGGGATTTAAGGTAAAAGTTTTGAATGATTAATATTTTAATGACTAAATTCAATATGCTTTTAGTCTCATGCAAGATGAAAAAGGCAACTTAATGCATGCATACACTGAAATGGCACATTTCAATACAGATCTGGTGAGCATATTCTTCAAATCAAATCATGGCATGTGTGTATAGTTTTACTGTAACAACATTAAAGGACTCTTAAAAAAAAAAAAAAAGGAAGAAAACTGTGTCAAAAAAGTTACATGGCCAGAACTTCCCAGGAAAGGAACATGCACAGTTCAGCATTAGTACTGAGCAGAAACTGCACACTGAATGAGTGCTACCCATGGCCAAAGGTTTTAAAAAAAAAAAAGTTTCAAGTAGAAAAATCACCCAATCACACTTCAGATATACTGTACTAAACCCATGGTAAACTATACCACCTGTATTTTATGCATATTTCAAGGTCAAAATAAGAGACTCACTGCTGCAAATGCAATCAAACCCTGAAGCTTCTGCAGACAATTTCTTAAACATCAAACTCAGAACAATTAACGAACACCAAGCCAAACACAAGACATCTCTCACTGCTATTCACATCAGTTACACACAATTTGATACATCGAAGCTCCCCAGAAAAGCCTTTCTCCTTTTTTAATCTGTGAGCAAAGATAAACATTCCCTCTCTCCCTGCCCAAGGTATTGCTGGCACAGCAACAAAAGATGAAGGATCTTAAGCGCCCTGCAAGTCTCCCACACATAAGAGCATTAAGAAAAAGTGAATACACTTACAAAACAAAAAGGGAAATAGGCAAGAAAGTTATCCTCTAGAAAGACAATGGCATGGGGACAAAAGTAAAAACAAACAAACAAGCAGGTCATTACATGAGGTTAAATCTGCGTTTCTTTAAAGGTGGAGACTACACATCTGTGAGCAGCTAAACTCAATGTGATGATGTCAATGAAACCATTTTATTCCCCACCCTATACTACCAGTTACAACTGATAACACTTCCAGGGCAAAAGGACTTGAAATATCCATTTGCCTAGGGAAGCTAAAGCTCCCCAAGAACCCATGCTGAGACCCCTGAGAATATGGGCTGCACCAGCCTTATTCCCAACTAAAACAAACACAGAATAAGCAGTGACAAGGCAGGGCAGTTTGATGACCTGCAGTGTTGGTTTTTACTGCTGGAAGAGGGTAGCAAAAAAATAATGTCTTTCAGAATAACAACGGGCCTCTCAATTAAGCCTCAAGCAGTACCAGGTACATGTGTCACCCTGAGTCTGAATTATTTTTTTTTAAGATTGAAAGAGTCAGCTCCACCACCCATATCAATTTTAAGTTATTCCCATGGCTAATTTAATCCCCAAAACCTGTAAAGCTTAACCTTGGCGAATAAGAGCTCAGACTTGAACATTAGCTTTTCTGCACTGACAAGAAAGCACAAACATAAAGAACATCCCTCAGTGCCCTGTCACTTTTTAAATAATGCAGCAGTTTGCAGTCTTTCACCAGCATTTTAGAGGCTACCTGGCCTAACACAAACATTCAACTTCCACAGCTGAAGAGACAAATACACCTCCAGTGTAAACGGTACCATGCAAAGCGTGCCCAATTAGAGTTTGTAGTGCTTTCCTTTCACATTTCATTACAAACTATGACATTGTTAAGATTACAAATCGCTAAGCATTTAGTTTTGCAGAAGTCTGTTAGGTGTCACAGTGTGCAAACATGCCAAAAATTCTCATCAGGCAGCACAAGAAAGCACCGAGAAGGAGCGGTGCACACAACTGCAATCAGAGGTACCTCATCGTCATAACCCCCCTCCTCTGACTCAATCACAAAAGTCCCTACATCAGGGATCGCCACCTCTACCACTCGCTGGGTAGGAGCTGCTTGAGCTGGGGCATTATCAGAGCTCTGCAGAAGAAAACCATTATCAGTATGTGTTTGGGGAAAAAAAAAAAGAGTAGTCATAATAATCATCAGAAAACACAGAAAATTATGGAGAGATGCAAACTGACAGGCGGATCTAGTACCATGATGTGCACTGCTGAAATTCCAAAAAAGCTCAGAAACGGTACCTAATTAGAGAATATAAGTGATACATATAATTTTTAAACAGTACATTTTAAAATTAAGCCATAATTACTAAAATTATTTCATTTGTTCTTTATTCACTAATTCTGTCTTTACAGGTCAGTATACCAGTATTACAACTCTAACATCCATTACAAATTTAAGGCACTTGGTAAAGGATGAGTCTCTGAATCATCATTTTTTGAACATTTCACCCAAAAATTACTACGCATATCATAAAATAACAGAATAGTTTAGTAAGGGACCTCAAAGATCATCTAGTTCTAAAGATGTCACCCACTAGATCAGGTTGCTCAGGGCTCCATCCAGTCTGGCCTTGAAGAGGGCCAAGTCAAATACCTCATATCTGAAATACCTGATGAAGTCACATTAAAGGATAGAAACGAGCTAAAGGCTCCCATTTCCTGATGCTTTGGGAGAAAAGAAATAAAAAAAAAAGCCTCTAACAATCAAGATATTTTAAAGAATATTTAAAGGTGCATTACATTCAACTGGTTTGTTTTTTAGAAGAGTAGTTAACCAGAAAATCAGAAGATTATTCTAGTCATTACATTTCTTGCTATGTTAAAGTTTTAAACAACAATGGAGCCAAATCTTGGCTCCTACAGTCCACCACTGAAAAATAGGCAGTTCACAGCATTTGCAGAACTTAAACCTTGACTCTAATCCAAGCAATCACAAAGTGCCATGTTACTTGTTCTGAAACTATAACAATAGCCTCACTTTTTAACAAAGATTCCATAAACATACTCAGTATCTATTTACACCCAATGCTGTAGAAATATAAAGGAAGACTGTGCAATCAGAGGACAGAAAAAAGGACAAAAGGGCAGAAAATGGACAAAATGAACATGTGGTGAATAACCCACAATCCTGTTACATGTGCTGATGTTTGCTTTCCTTCTTTGAAAAATGGACAAACAAAAAGTGAATGAATGGAATATATGCCTGCATGTCTGAATGCATATGGAAGTAGAATAATTACTACTTAGTAATTATTCTTCTCAGTGTATCTTAGCTGATACACTGAGAAGGAAGCCCAATTCTGCCTAAATGAAATTTGGGGATACAGAGAGCTGACCACCGTGCAAAGTGTCATTATCCTGAACTACCACACTTGATCCATGGAAAAAAGGCTAAGATTCTTTCACATCCCACTGGGATGGTGCCCACAAGCCCTGGAAAGAGGACAGCATTAAGAAAGACATTTTATCATGTTTTTGTATCTTCATAGCACCTTTTCAGCTGGAGTAACACGTATTAAACAGCCTCCCACTAAGCTGTTCTGAGAACTCACAAAAGGCCAACAATGCAGCAGCCTAAGGCTTTAGTGGCAGAGCGTCTTTTCATCCAGGGTTAGATGAGGTTCCCTGTTAGCTCTGATTTCAGTTTAGCAGAGGAAGTGTCCTTCCCTGCTTTCCGGACACCACAGGAGGGGTGGAAAACACAGCAGGTCAACAGGTTGTCAACAAGCTGTCATGTCATTTGCAAACATTTTAAGATATCTGAGGCCAGACTGCTTCTGTTTAATAAGGGTTCACACCTGATTTTAGGAAGCATTTTGCAAAGATCTAAATTGTTCATATCCCTAGTGGTTACTAGAGATGCCTAAGGAAGCCATACTGTACATTTATGGATATAGTTCCAAGACAGATGCATGTATTGTTTTAATGGCACTTGGTCTTGTGGCAAACACGTTTGTCATTTATCTATATACTTACAGAGAAGCAATAAAATATTTGCTGAACGAAAAAATGTCAAATATTAGTTTTATTAATAACCCATGAAATAGTTAATGTCCCATTTCTCTTAGTATATTTTGTACACAGTGTAAACAGCAACACCCAACACTGATTCTTATAGACATTTTAAGTTAATATAGGCATCCTATAAATCAAAAAAATGATTCTTATTGAGTTGTGAATCTGCATTAAAGCTACAGAATACTGTTGAAAAACCCTTTATTTTTGAAAGCTACATTAACTTCTACAGGTCTGTCAAAGGAACTCAGTTATATTCTTATATTTCTCAGATAAAAACCTGAACGTCTAAAGCAATATTTTTCAAGTCTTTTACACAGACTGTCGATGTTTACTCCTCAAAAATACATGGGACCATCTAACATTTTAAAAAGATGGTGGGCACAAACACCTGATTGTAATTTGAGCAATATGCTGTACTCCTGACAAGCATTTTAATCCCACAGAGAACACCTATCTCAGTATTTTTTTGCACTATCCCCAATACCATTGTACACACTTTCTGGATAGACTTAAATATTGGACAGTCCCTGACGAAAAAGCAATTTTCAGTTCAAAGTTTCCAGACTCACAGCCTTTTATCAGTTATTGAATCACTTTCACTTGCAAAATAAAAGCGAAAGAAGTATTTCAAGCTTCAAAATATCCTCACCGTATCCATTATAGCTTCTGGACCTCTATCTTCTTGTTCAGCTAAAGCTTTATTGATTGCTTGTACAGAATCTTCTTTTAAGTGCTTTGAAATATCAGTTCTTGATGGCTGTTCTAAATACTCTGGTTCTCCTGCTTGAACTTAGTGACAGAAAGAAGATAACAATTTTGTGTGTTAACATAAGCATGAATTTTAAATTGGTTAGTTTTATTTGGATCACTGTCTCACAGATAAGGCAACCACACAGAAAATGCAGGGTAGGTCACACAATTCACAAATACAGCTTTACATCAGTCTGTGTCTTATGTCATTTTAAACACTTCCCTATAAATGGATCCCTGATTTTATATGAGGAACAATAGACCTGCCCTGTCTATAGACCCATGGAGGTGGAGGCTCTTGAGTGAGGTGTGTTCATCAATCAATCATCAGTGATGACTGAGAACAAAGATGAGATTCCAGCTGGAGTTTCTGTGGGATACAGACTCAACACATGGAATGAGCTGCAGCCACTTGAGTGCCAGATTTATTTCTACTTTGTAAAATACTAAACACATTATATTTTTCTGCCCTAAGGGAAATCTCAGTCTCCTCCACTTGAGAACAATAAATCAATTAGTATAAATAGTGTCTTATATTCCTTACATGATGAAACCAAATTTTGGCAGACAAATAAAACATTCATTTTGTAGTTTCCATTACTAAAAAAAGAAACAGCATGAGTCTCAAGGTGTTTGTGAACTCAAAACATATTGAAAGAGGAAGTAACTCTCAGAATTTGCAAAAGAAGCAATGTCATTAAATCACTGCATTTCTTACACTCATTTTGCAGTCACAGATAGTTATGAGAAACATATGCTCAATCTTTAGAACTCAAAAACAGGAATGAGAACATCTGGACAGCAAATCCATCCTGTCATCTTTCACATAACATACACAGCCTACTGCAACGGAGCAAAAGGTGGATGTCACTGAAAACCTGGCAGGTTTTTAAGTGTCAAAGCTGCTCTGGTTTATAATCAGATTGCCAGTGGTCCTTAGTAGCTGGGTTCCTACAAGCACTGGCCTCACTGCTGGTCAGAATCTTTTCCACAGTTTTAACACCCTCATTTTCACACAGTAATTTCTTAAGTGGGCCCTACTACTGTTAAATCTATTCAATGCACTGCACCAAATCAATTATTCTGCTCTTCAGATCTAAATGCTGTTCTAATTTAAAATGTCAATGTAGGTCCCACCTATCCTGAATAGGAAAATATACATTTAACAAAGACTAACAAATTCTTAAAACAGACTGGTGAGACCTATCTTAAAAAGCCTCAGTTTCTATTAAAAGAAAAAAAAAAGGAAAAAAAAAAGGAAAAAAAAAAAAAAAAAGAAGCAGCAGCTCAGGACAACTGGGAGGGAAAAGGCAGAGGAACCAATAAATAATGATTTTCTTTAAATAAAAAATCAAATGCAAAAGTACACCCCAACAGGCTAAACTTCAGCATAGTTATTTGGCCAAGTAAATAGCTGTAATTCAAGATTACACAAAGTAACATTTTCTTCCTTTGTTAAACTGTAAAATTATATATACAAACCCCAGTGATTTTTGGTCCTACTCCCTTTACAAACAGGTAGAAGCAGCTAACCTGGAGCAGGTGAGGGTGCTGGTGCTCTGGGTATCTGAGATAACAACTTCTCCTGCTGTGCTTTCTGAGCAAGCTCTGCATCCCACTCTTCAAGTTCTTTTTCAAAACGTTTATTGTCTTCCTTGACGTAATCCCTTAGATCAGAAGGCAGCGTGTCCATTCCAACAAGGATCTGTCCTGTTTCTTTGTTAAACTCCTCTGTGGTAACACGAAATGTACGTTTCAGAAAAAAAAAATAGGACAAAGGAAAGTAGAAAGCATGTTCAACAGATTTCTTCAACTGAATTACCAGAAATGTACAGTGTAACACCAAACACCCAAAACTATATTAGTTTTACTACCTTTTGAGCACTCTATGATTGTGAGCATTCAGAGAACAGTCACAAAAACCCCGTCCCTGCTTGACTACTGCCACAGAGAGCTCGACACAACTAAACTTCCCAAGAGAAAAGGGGAAGGAGAGTGAGCCTACAGGAATTCAGAAAGTCAGCTGATAAGAATGCTGGCTAAATGGAGTAATCTTCTTTTTGCTTCAAGAATGGTCTCTGCAGGGGTATCCCAGAGCCCAGGGGATCCACCAGCTGTAATTGTCCCGCAGTGAGCAGGCCTCAGACTTAATTGGAATGGCACAGGCAGCCCAGAGGGCCCAAACACCCAATGGCTGCAAGTCCATTACCAACCTGGCAATCCAGGAATGTCAAGGTTAATATCTGCTCTCATTTAAAAACTGAGCAAATGAGCACTTCAGCTTTCTGCCCTATGAAAGAAACAGAAACCTGAGTATTTTCCATGATCTATTACTGAATCTCTGGACACTTTCGCAGACAGCTCTCTTGCTGCCATTATCAAAAACTTCATGCTAAGGGATCTTTCTCCTCTCCTCAAACACTTCTATACACAGTCTTATAGTTGCATACTACCACACGACCTGAAAAAAATTTCCCAATCCATGTATTAGTTAGATTTGATGTGTGGTTGGTAGGGCTAAGTTATTCACATTTAAATTTACTGCATAAGCTTTCAAGTTTTCATGCTCCAGTAGAGTGCAACAGACCTCTGAAGCATAGGGGAAAAAAAGCAGCTACATGAGGATTTTAATGTCAAAAGGCTCATTTCTCTATTTCCATATTTCTCCTCTAATCTTGAGATAAACCCTCCAAAATTCTGCAATCACTTGGTTAAAATGTTTATGTTCATTTATTTTTCTCTCTTAATAATGCTGAACCACTGGAATTCTCTTTATTGATCTAAAAGTTGAAGAGAAAATATTCCACCCACAAAAAACATCTAACAGTTAGGAGCAGGAATAAAACTTCCAATAATTATTAAAAACATTTCAAAAGTCTGAAAACCCATCTGAATGAAGTTTGCTTTACCAATGTTATTTAACAATTCTATATCATGTAGAATCTGTGTCAGTAACATTACCTTGTATCAAGTATTGCTCCTTATCATTGATATACATTAAACAATATGCGCTGGCATTCCTGTAACCACCAAAAGAGTCCCGCTCCAACTCTTCCCAAGTTGATTTTGTCACAGAAATATCATTATATTTCATCCATCTGTTCTGGTGGTGGTCATAAATATATGCCCAGTAGTGTCCTGCATTCGCTTGACCCTCATGAACTAGCACAGCATGCAACCTATAAGGAACCTAAAACAACAAAACAGAAAATAAAACAAATGTCAAACTCTCCTTGACAGTACTTAGCTCCTATTGTGTGCCAGCAAAAATTGCTGCATTAAATAAAAGTAACTGAAATAAAGTTAATCAGGATCAAAACACAACACAGAGGAAAAGCAAATAAGTAAAACTAGCAATCCACTAACCATAAGGACTTGGAACTATATTACTTACCACTACTAGTTACAGGAGATCTTAAAAACATCAGTGAGTGTACAACATACATGTCTACTCCGCTGTCTTTACTGCCAGGCATCCTCTTTTCTTAATTCCTTAATATTCCTACCATTATTGTATTTACCAAAAAAAAAAAACCCTCAAATAAGTCAGCCTTGACTGTCTATGATTTGCTTCAGTTCTGACCTGGCAAACCTGTCAAAATGCCTGGAAAGGCACATGCAAATTCAAGGTAATAAGCTCAGTGTTTGCTATGTGACAGTAAGAGAATTTATTTAAAGGAATATCTGTGAGTCAAATACTTCTGTTACCCTAAGGTAAAATTCCTACAGTAGAATAGGAGTACAACTGTTTTCCACTATTTTAAATGTATCAGGAAAAGCATTGCTAAGTAAAGCATGGAACACCTGAAGAGGCCCTCTCCTCCTCCTGAGGCAAAGGAAGACAGCAGTTTCTAGGATGAGTGTAAAAAGAATTCCAGGCTACATCTATAAACCAACAAGTAAGAAGAATGAGAAGCTCATTTTCTACCTTAGTATTTGGGAATCTGACAGAGAGAGAGAGAAGCAGAATGAATGAGTTCTTCCTTAGTTCCAAGTCTTTTGAAAGCATCTTTGTGATTGACTCATTTTAACCTTCTGGAACAGCACATGCAACACAGAAGGGAAGACTGAGCTTCCCTGCTATGCACAGTGTGCCTGAATGACAACAGCTCAGCTGGGATGAAAAACCCAGAAAACAGCTTGTACTGGTGTCACAGTCTGGACTGAAGATAAACAGTCTATTTAACTCAAGGTGTACTCAGAATTTTTCACAAATAGCATTTCAGTATCACAACAATCATAAATTCCCACATAACTGTGACTTGAGAAAGTCCTTGAAGTTATTTTTAACCTGATCATTCTCTTCCAGGCTATATGAAAGTGCTGCAGATTTTGCAACTCCCCTTGAACTGTAAAGCTGAGTGACTGCACAGCAGCTGGAATCAAACAGCCTGTCATTCCAGAGACCAAACTGCACTCTAAATCTCCCAAACACAAGAAGTATACACAGAAGAAATCCTGGCAAGTCCTTAAATCAGAATGCTCTGGGGTTTTTAACATCTCTTACTAAACTAGTGTGAAAGCCTCCTTAAAATGACTGCAAGCCTGTGTATGCACACAAAAATATATGCAGATCCTGATTTAAAAAACGTGTCTCTTTAGACTTTGACAAAATAAAATTTTCTTACCCTAAAATCAGGCACTAAAAATCCCCAATAAATTTAAATTGTTTTACTTAAAACCACGCTAACTGGGTCAGCCTGAGTGAGGGTCCCCACCCTCTCCTCCAAGTCTTGAGAGGCAGCTGTCAGCCATCCACACTGAGCTTTCAGGAAGGTTCCTCACAGAGGTCTGTGACCAGGGGATGCGAGTTCAGTGCCAACAACCATCCCTTTTGATAAGCCATTAGATCAACAGTAATTAATAGCCCAAGGCAACACAAACAGTTGGCATTAAACTTCTTAGTTTACACTTACTACTCATGAAACAGGAGTGGAGCTTCACGACCCCATCATATGTGGCTACAGAACAGGTATGTCAAAGCTGCTATATCCAAGATGAACTCCCACAGAAAAAAGATTTGTGTCTCTTTTGCAACAGCAAGTTCACAGAAGGAAATAAATAAGCAGCTGATAAAACATTCATTCAGGAGAATGAAACAATAAAGATTTCAGGAATGTATTTCATATGATCATTTGACTAAGGTTTTATGGACAATTGTAGTCTCCTTAGAATCAAAAAGGACAAAAGAAGAAGACAAAGAGCTTCTCAAATAGTTCATAAATACACTAGGAAGCATCCTGCGAATATTATACATTTGTCTTAAAAATACATCTATTTTATGTGTCTAGAACTTGACTTGCAAGAGAAAAGCTTTCAATCCTGCAATTATATCCTGCAGAGAGGGAAACATCATTACTGTGAAACCGCTCCCACAGAATGGGGCAACACCCAGCTATCAAATCACCCAGAAACAGAGATAGGCAAGGCAAAGCAGACAGCTGTGTGCACCTGCCTCCTTCCTGTTGTGCCAAAACAGCCACAGGGACAAAGCAGCTGAGCTGCAGAAGGGCAGCCTGTGATTTCAGATGGCTTCAGCACCTACTTAGCGTTTTACTAAGTAATCTCCTTTTTCTTTTGTAATGACAGCTGACTAGTATCTTTGCTATCCAGAGGTATTTCCTCCTGTAACACCTAAGCCACACAGGTAGACTACTTGGATGGTAGATAACCAAATTAATTAATTATACTGTTAGATGACATGAAGCCTGTAGCCTTCATGTTATAACACAAGTATTAAGGAAAAAAAAATGCCTGCCAGTTGCAAGCTTGAAGAAAGCCATCTAGGCAAATCTGCCTGAAATCCTTAACATCAGAGTTCAGCTGCCAGGAACTATTACAAGCCATGTACAAAATAAAAACATACCTCAAGGAAAACTGTAAGCTGACCAGATCTTACTTGGAAGGAAAATAGTTCTTTTTACTAACAAAAAGTAACAGAGGAAGTAATCCTTAACCTTAAAACCTGTCAGAGCAAGAGAACACGAGTATGTGAACATAAGAAATAGCAGAGGAGCCACAACTCCACAGTAAAACATTCTAAAAACACTGTTCAGATCACACAGAATGAGAATTTGCTAAAGGACAGCTTAGACTAATAATCAAGGTTGTAACCGATATCAAATCTAGACAGAGTTTTTTAAAAAAAAGAAAAAACTAAAAAACCAAGCAACAATAACAAAACCACTCACTGTAATTAACTACAAATCAAAATCAGGAGCCTCGAATTTTCATGTATTAGCATGGAAGCTTCAATACACAGTGGCAGTAAGCAGCAAAGTAAATAGTACTTTCGTGTGTCTAATGCTTCACCACCTTAAAGCCGTAAGGTTGCTGAGCAATATGGGCAAATCAGGGCAAGAAAATTTTGCAAACCTGCATTCAGATAAAAAAACAGGGAGCGGAGATAGAACATATTTGGACTTTTCATCAAAGTTGCTTGAATTAAGCATGCCACCTGTAAAATATTCTAACACTCTCTTTCATCTGACTGTGCACAACTAAAGGGCTTGCAAAACCCATTATGACTTTCCAACCAAATTTCTCAAATTGTTGTATACTTGCTCTGTTCTCAAGCACGTAAGAACTTTTAAAAAGTGACAAAAAGGTACGGATTTGAATTATCTCATGTCAAAATTGTACTTACTTGGACCATTGTTTTGTCTGAGTACATCAACTCAATTGTCCGATGTATTCTAGATATACTTTCTTGTAAATCTGAAAGACACAGAGAAGAAAGAACCTCTCTTCCGTAAGACTGTGTAACTGCACATGGCTACATCTTTATTTTATCTCACAAAAAGCCAAACAGGGGTGTGTTTCACATGTGGTACATCTATCTACATGCCAAACACTAAGCCTAGTTGGATGAAAAATCTCCCCCACTTGCACAAATCCTTTCCTAGGGCAAACGCATTCCCCAGTTTTTGGCATCACCTCTTGTGTCATTCTCTACTTCGGTCCTCCAGCGATGCAAACAGCCCTCCAGGACAGACAGCTCCTCCTCCGTGATGTGCCTTGGTGCCGGATGCATCGGCAGGTCAGGGGGAATCCGTGATTGTGTGAATGGCTTATGTATTACTGATCTTTGTACAGGAGATGTGCTTGGGACATCTGAAGATGAAGGCCCCTGCTGCTCTATTGTGCTGCATTCATTCAAAACATGAAATATAAAAATTGAATCATCACACAAATTAAAAGCTACACCATAAAAATAAGCTTTTCATCTGAAAATAGGTGTTTTAAAGGTAAGGATTACCTACAGTGCAATCCGGAAAAGGTAACTACAATAGCAACATGGAATTAGTATGTAAATTCTGAGAGCTTTGTGGTGTTGTAATAAACCACACAATTACCACAACAACATAGTTTGCTTTATTTGAAACACTACTGAACAATTTCAAATCACGTCATGCATGTAAATAACTGGTTTGAAACATTTACTGCCAAATGGCAGAGAGAGAAATCACAGCAGTTTGTCTTATGGCCCACTGACCATAAAATCCAATGAGCACAAATTCTCAGTTTACCAAGTTCTTCATGTGTCTTATGCCTAGCAGACATACTTTTTCTGATGTCCTACCTACAACTTATGTTAGCTGAACAATAATAATGAGGGAACCGCCAATATTTATGGCACACTGGAAATGTGCTACCAACTGATCTAAATTTGTTCCAAACCACTCTAACTAGAACTGTAAAGCAGCCATCTTAGGAGAATTCTAAAAGAGCAGCAGGGTAATAAAAATGAAGACTTATTACAGATTTTTCTCTTCCCATCAACAAGATCACCTATATATAATTACACTGTGTAACAGGAGTCTGAAGATCTTTCTTGCAAGCCACTGAATTTTTATTTTAGATACAGTATCATGATATAGCCTGAGGAACCTGGATTCTTCAGGAGTTCAGAAAGTTCCGAGAACATTAAGAGCAGAAAATGTCACTCCATATAACATGCTGTGGTGTTTCTACAGATGGACAAAAAAGCCACAATACTTACATTTTTACAGAACAAACTTCCTACACAGGAGTTTGAATAAAGTTTATTACTTTTGATATCATGTTTCATGCAAGCAATGGTAACTTTTGGAAGTTTGTCTTCTCTTATCAATCATAATTTCTGCTGGCATTACATCAGTAAGACATTTAAAATCTTTTTAAAGTCTTTTTATAGTCATGCACTTCACTTCTCTGAACAACAAATTTAACAATCTTGACTGACCCAGAAGACAGAATCCTACTGCTGAAATACAATATACAGAGCTATGTGATAAACTGTTAGTATCCACTTACAGTTATACTCTATTATCATGGAATTATTTAGGTTGGAGAAAATTTCTAAGATGATAGAGTCCAACTGTTAATCCAGCACTGCCAAGGCCATCACTAAACCATGTCCCCTCAGTGCCACATCTACACATCTTTTCAATACCTCCAGGGATGACTCCACCAGTGCCTGGGGCAGCCTGTTCCAATGTCTGACAACCCTTTCTCTGACAAAGTGTTTCTTAGCATCCAATCTAAACCTCCTCTGGTGCAACCTGAGGCCCTTTCCTCGTTTCCTGTCACTTGTTATCTGGGAGAAGAGGCTGACTCCCACCTGGCAACATCCTCCTGTCAGGGAGTTGTAGAGAGCAGTAAGGTCTCTCTTGAGTTTTTTCTCCCTCAGCTGCTCCTCACCAGACTTGTGCTCCAGAGCCTTCCCCAGCTCTGTTCCCTTCTCTGGACACACTCCAGCCCTTCAATGCTCTTCTTGCAGTGAGAAGACGAAAACTGAACACAGAATTCGAGATGTGGAATCACCAGTGCCCAACAATCCCTGCCCTGGTCCTGCTGCCACACTATTGCTGATCCAAGCCAGTAGCCATTGGCCTTCCTGCCCACCTGGGCACAGCTGGCTCGTGTTCAGCTGCTGTTCACGAGCACCCCCAGGTCTTTCCTGCTGGGCATCACCTGCAAACTGACTGAGCATACACTAGATCCCCTATACTGAGTTGCCAGCTTAAACAGTGAGAAAAATAACATTATTGGACATTTATCTCTCTGGCACTTTAGCTACTCTGCATTTAAGAAGTCAGATTATTAGGTTCCTGACAAACTTGGTAAGATGTAAACTGCATGGCAGAAAAGGAGCTTAGCTCCCAGGCAAACCTAACAGATAAATTTCACACCAGAAACCTTGAAGCTATGCAGGCTTCACACTGCCCAATTCAGATTCTTAAAACAATACACATGGGAATCAATGATCTCACCAGATATTCTGTCTATTTAGAATTGTAGATGGAATTGGGCTGTGCTTGCAAATGTTAATTCTCCTTGTGAAGACATTTTTGTAAGTGCTTGAGACAAAACCCATGTCATTAACATTTTTGTTTATTTATTTGAGCCTGCCATGCTGAAAGAAAAGAGCAGAAACTTTACACTACCCCCCTTAGGAGACGCCCGGTTTTATTGATCTGGTGAACAAAGCAGCTGAATGTGTTCCCTCTCTCCCAGAGGCTGTTTTGCCCTGGCCTCTGCCCCGGGGAGCAGGAGGCAGCCCTTACCTGGGGGGGATCTGTGGTGGCAGTGTGCCGCTGGCAGGGGCACTGGCACCCAGGTCATCCACGGGGGACGTGCAGACCGGCTTGCTGGAGGCGAACTCCAGGGCATACTGCAGGACATCTACCAAGGGGAATCGTTTAGGACCAGAACCATAGCTTAAATATCTGTTAACCACAAAATGTATTAATGCCATGACTCACAGATAAAAAAAAAAAAAAGAAAAAAAAAGGAGAAAAAAAATTTTAAAATTATATTCTTTTCTGATTGACTGTAATTAATTAAAGCAAGCCTTTCCTAGCATGTTTCATGAATCAAAATTACAACACTTATATGCATCTTCCAAAAAAGGGCAAAAGAAAAGAAATACAGAAAGGAAGTCTCAAGCAAATAACTATACACAACATGTATAATTGCAAAGTTTTTCTCTGTAGCCCATAATATTATTTGCATTTACACAGTTATCTATAGTACCGTTCTAATCTCTGTTGTAAAACTGTAAGGTACTCTTTGAGTCTCTTGATTTCATCTCGTTTAATTCTTGTTATTTCTCTGTTTTTGTGCATATACCTGTAAAACATGAAATTCAGAAAGAAGCGTCAGCCTATAGCATCTCAACACTGAAACTGAGGTCTGTCCCCATCAGCCATACTACTCAGCGTTAATAAAAACACCTTCTAGAACCTACCACACACTCAGCACTAAAACAGAACTGAGAAGAAAATAAGCCTTCCCTTCCACAACTTTCAGAAGATGCTTCTTCCCCAGAGTCAAAAGCTCCATTCATATAACGGATGACAAACATGTATTAGAAAGCTACTGTTAAAGAGATTCTAAATTAAGTGGTTTAAGTAGCAACCACATAACAATACTCTTGTTTCATTTTTAGGTTCACAAACAACATTCAGCAGCTAACTGAAAGCCATCCTGGTACTTCTGCTCTACAGAGAAATGCTATGCACTGATACTGAGAATTGACTGCATGTTTTAAGAGTATCTGGAACACCACAAAATATCCAACTTGTCACCCTCTTTCCCAAATGGACCCATTAACAGTGTGATTTTTCAGAGTATTTTGCCTGTGTACACAAGTACCTAGCTATAAATGGAACAGAAGGAGGTTTTTGACACAAAGCAGCAGTCTGTCTTAAATTGTTATCTATGTTTATTTTCTGAAACAGATTGAACCCATGAAAATTCTAACTTGCATAGAGAACATAAATTTACTGTTATTTAGGAGAGCATAAGACCCATCATCAATTTCAACAAACTCACAATATTTTTTTTTATATTCACACTAGGATTTTGTTGATAATATTATACTGTACCTGTCTAGATACAAAATTGGAGGAAATTCTAATTTGTTGTGTATCTTCTCTGGTCTCCCCAAAGCCTGATTAAACTCAAATCTTGATAGCTCAAAAGTTAAGACAGGAGGAAGCTCCGTGAACCAGTGCTGGATGAAAAAACAGAAACCCCAAAAATTAATACCTTCCAATAGCAGAAATTCAGTAATAATGGTACAGTACCTGCAGACCAACACAACTGTAAGAGAAATTGGTATTAGAGGGTGGGCCAGCGTAAGTTTTCCAAAACTCCCATCTTCTCCCCTCCTTGTAAACACAGCCCATTTGCTGCCCACACGGCATAAGAGCTTTGCTCTCTGTGTTCAGGCAGAGGAGGCAGAAAGGCTTCTTCCACTCACATTGGTCTCACTCGTATGAAAATCAGCTCGTGTTTGAACCCACCTACCTTGCCAACTCTCCTGCCCCCTTGTAACACCTCAATGACACTGAAAGGGCTGTTAACACTGTTAGCAATGCTCTTCCTGCTATAGTTCTCTCAGACTCAACTTCCTGATCCTCTCATTCACCTGATACCATTCTAAAGTTTCCAATGACCCCCTCTGAAGCAGGATCAGTGAGTGTTTGACATTTCCTCCGTACTAACGGCTTAAAGTTTTTACTCGTGTCTCTAATCACTGCTATCATCATCTTATCTCATTTATCTTTGGCTACTCAGTAGAGGTCTATCCATAGTCCTCATTTCTTTTTTTACATACATTGTTTCTCAATTACAATGCAAATCCAGCTCCAGTTCCAGCACTGGAGATGTTTTTTCTTCTCCATTCTCAAACATAACAACCACAGCCTATCCATTTAATAAGTTTCGGGTGCCTAACCACCACCTGAAGTTCCTCTGATTGCTGCAGACACCATTGCCATGTATTTGTCATCAATGCTATAGCCCAGATGTGGAATTGTGTGGGTTCACTTCAAGTTCTCCTATCCAGCCAAATGTCTTGAATAGTCTTTTCATACAATACCTGGCAAATTGTCTTTTCTTCCTGTGCTCATGGCTAAAATTCTCTTGAAGCAGGATTTAAGTTCCTCTGGACAGGGAATGCCTGCTTTTTCTGTTCCTACATTAGCTCACTTGCTGACACTCTGCTCCGTGACTGAGGCTTTTAGGCACCACGATAACAACAGTAAAAATAATAACAGTAATAGTGAACAAGCTAAATACCCCATTAAAGGCAATGGTGAGTGGGAATAAGGAAAAAATTAGAATGTTACATTGAAGATCTTTCAACACATGTGACCACCACATTAATGCAATTCTCTTTAAGCTTTGATATCTTTCAGCTCAGAGGAAAGTTACTTGAAGTCTTTGTTCAGTTGAGAGACAGACCATGTTAAAACTACAAGAAATTCAGAGTTCTTTAGTACTTCCAAACCTTCCAATGCAGTGTAACATCTTTCAGGCATTGTATTTGTACATAAGTACTAAAAGAAGCAATATTGCCATGGATTATCTCAGGGAAACATATCCAATTTACTTGGCCCTGGTAATAATGCAGCAATGTTTTTCTAGAATAGCATTTAATACATTACTTTTCTTGGTTTTCCACTACTGTCAATCTGTCATATTTCATTTCTATTTCCACATGCTAAGAAGCCAAACTGATAATTCAGAGAACTAAAAGCTTAACAGTATAGACCTGTACATCACTTCCTGTTGTTTCCCAGTTGCGTAATGTTACAAGTTAAAAAAGCCTCAAAATCAAAAGAAAAAAAACCCCAACACCCAAGTCTGACACTTCTAGTGAAGCATTTATAACAGAACTGACATTTTATGCATGAATACACACAGGTTTTAACTGCAAGACAACCTTTAGCTCATAAGACAAACAATTGTGCTCTTGGTAGTAAGTAAGTATGTACAAGGTTTAACCTTGCATGAAGAAACTAAACTTGGGATTCTACCAAGAAATTTATGAGATTTTGTTTTCTTCAAATTATATTTCAGGAAACATGCTCATTGCAAAAGGGATGCTATAAAACATTTATTGTAAAACACAAAATTGGCACCAGAACTTCAGACTGGAGGATGATTTCAGTGTGCGTCACTAGGCTTCACAATCAAACCCTGTGTGCGCTTTGATATGATTAAAGGAAGCAAAATTTCATTACTGCAAAAGATTGACACCAAGGAAGAAATTATACCTGAACTTTTTACCTAGGCAGAAAAAAACTCCTAAGATTTCACATCTTTAAAATAACTGCAATGAAACATGAACAGATGTGTAAAGAGAAAGTGGCTCAGCCTTTACAGGCAATAAGAATTCCCATATTTCTGTATCAGTGACCCCCAGGTTATCAGAGCTCTGCCAAAGAAAAATGCTGGGCACATACACAAATGCCAGCAGTTCAAGGGGACATTTCAGAGCACTCCATCTTGGTTTTATAAAAACCACCTACCTCCTCCCCTAAGCTGTGCCTTCTGCAAAGAAACCTCATTCATCACCTTGTCCCAGAACCCTACCCTGTGTACCCACTGCTTAAGGGGGCTCCATCTGAATCCCCCCACTCATGCTTCCAACATGCTCTGGCATCCAGCGGCCTTCTGCTCCAGCAAGAACTTCCCTGGCAGGAACAGCAGCCCGTGGAGCAGGTATTGTCTGTCATGAACCAAGAGGAGGATTCTGGGGAATGGCAGCAAAAAGGAGAGAGGGGAGGAAGGCAAAGGTGCCATCGTAGCTGGACCTGGCATGAAGATCAAATATCAGCAACAGGTGGGAAGCTGCCTGTGTCAAGTCACCGCTGCAAGCACTTCACTGTGCCATCTTTTAATACGCATGAACTTCCTATTGTATGAAAAATACAAAAAGATGATACTCTGGACACCCCCAAAAGAAATACAGACTCCTCAAATACAGACTCCTCAAATTAACAATCCAGTTATGCCAGACAGCAGAATCTACACAGCAGGTGACATGAACCATAAAAACCAGACATGAAACCCAATGAAAAATAAAGGGCACTACAACAACATCCCAAGAGAACTCCACGGGAGCACTTAACTCACCTCCTGACCAGACTTTGCAGAGTTTTCTGAATGGAGAGATTCAATTTCCCCTTCAATCATTGCAGCTTCTAGGCACTCATGCAGATCTTTAAAGCCATTAACCTGTAGTGGATACTGGCCAAACATTTCTGTATTTTCAAATTTTTTACCTGCCCATGAAAAATTAAACAGTTACTGTTTCAAAAATAAACATTTACCTTGAAAAAAACCCTATCAATCCTAGGTCAGTTGACCTGTCTACTGAACAATACCACATTTTCTTATTGAACACTTTAGTTATATGTACAAAGACAATTTATTCAAAAATGTTGCTCACACAGTATTGAAAATTACGGTACTTTCTTCTTCAGACCATCTTTTATATTGTTTTAGTATCTGCTGGTAATAAGCAAAACTCAAAATGACTTGGCACCAGATTTATGGGAAGTTTTACACATATAAATCAGAGTCCTCCTCCTGCAAATAGGATCTTAATAATACAAATATATATTGTATCAGCAAAATCAGTGGAATTTCTAGTATGAAAGAGCCTTTTGTATAAGTACATTTTGCAAAAATAACCCAGAAAAGAGAACATTCATGATTTCTGTCCTGATAACGAGATTATAATTTGGTAACAGTGTATAAAAATGTAAGTGCAAGCATGAGGAAAAATATGGGGAACAAGTGATTTCAACCTAGAATTTCAATTTATTTTAACCTAAAGTCAGTAACACCTGCTAGTTTCTTTTCATTTGTTTGATATTTACATATCTCCTCTGTTAAAATGAGAATGTAAGGGATGAAAGTATTTAAATGTAAAGGAGCAAAAATGCTAGCTAGTAGCAAGAAATTTGCAGAATGGTTCTGAAATCTGACAACAACTCTTTAGAAAGACGTTCAAGGTCATGGAACAACCTGGAAGCCACTTAAAAGACTACACCTGCTTCATTCAAATGCAAAAGTCATTTGTTTGGATGGAGGGCAGAACCACCAACATTAAAATGACTCAAAAATACTTTAATAGCCTCTTGGAAACAGAGAACAGTACAGTTCTGCAGATCTACTAATTACATACAGATAAGATAAAGGGAAGCTTGTTGTACAGTCTCTTCCCCCTTAGCACTCTCTCCTACACTGCCCTTAAGCAGAGTTCCACTGACCTTTTCCAACAAAATGTACTTTTAGGAGGGTGAGGTTGCCATATGAGAAACTGTTCAGAAGGAAATGCAATAACTGAAATTTTAAATTGCATTAAATGAATCAGAGAGAGCACGAGAGAACAATGCAATGAAATACAGTATCTTGCCGTCTGTACATCGTTTAGTAAGCCGTAACAGTGCCCTGATAATTTCTTCCAAGCATCTTCCCTCAGCATTTCACCCCAAATTCTGTTTTCATAACCTCCAGGAGCTGAGTGTATGTTCTCAGTGCAGCAGTCTTTCTGGATCCCTGCAGCTCACTACATTTCTCTTCAGTCTCCTACCCGACAAACCATTTGTCACAGACAAATGTATCTATGTGTGTTCTCCACATCTGCTTCTGCAGCAGTAGCTAAAATCCTACAACTGCATCGGTCACCTGTGTGTTGGACAAGCACTGAAGAGACACGACCCCAGAAGACCAAGTAAATTCTGATGCATACCTTCAAGTACACCTACTGCTAGAAATCGTCCATAGAACAACTCCACCATTGGGTTCTTTGGTTTCTCTCCATCCCTAAAAAACAGGAAGTATGTTAGTGCAAAAAAAAGCTATGAACTTTCATTTATAAAACTTTTGAGCAGGCTATTCTGAATTCACTCTAGAAATGCTACCCATTTTACTGTTAATTTATTTTTTTACTTTCCC
Source organism: Origma solitaria (assembly GCA_013397895.1). NCBI lineage: Eukaryota > Metazoa > Chordata > Aves > Passeriformes > Acanthizidae > Origma > Origma solitaria. The sequence goes on from VZRL01006038.1 coordinate 685,349, forward strand.
CTAATGACAGTAACAGTGATTCAGAAATTTGGAAGGAAAAATATATTCTGAAAATTAAGTGCTTCATTCTAGGAATCTCTATGTAAAGCAGACTCAATTCATGAGTGCGTAAATTATACAAAACCCTTGTAAAAACTGTTTCCCACAACATCCTAGAAAAAATTATGTATTCAAAAGACAGTTTGTAGATGCTCACTTAAACAATGAGTATTTATTCTGAGATGAGAAAGAGGACCAAGGTTTTGAAGTATTTCAACTACACTATTGAAAAGCAAAACTGCATTCAAATTTAAAAAAGCCTAATTGATTATGTACAAACATCGCTACTCTTTACATACTTTAGACTTCATTGAGCTAGATTTCTAACATGAAATAAGAGCGTGAAAAAAGGACAACACATGTGAAATACCAAATTATTGATATGTACGGAAAAAAAAACACACTAAAACAAGGTACACAATCAGATTTTTTTCAGCCAGAGAAGTGGATTTTTGGTAATCTGTTTTGCTTTTCTCTCACCCAAATATTCAACATGCAGAGCTAGGGAAAAAAAAAAATCTTACCTCTCTTCTTCAGCTTTAATTTGGAAGGCATCTTCTAGCCAATCTAATAATTTGTGTGTAAATTCACTGACATCTTGCTGTTAAAAAATATAAAGTGATCAGTTCACATATGTAACAGAACACAATGAAGTGTCACCTTACAAGATCAGTTTAGCAGAATTCCCTTCCCCTCCACCAGTGTTCCAAAATCACACTAAGTCTAAGACTATGCCATGATTGTTTTTTTAAGAGTGGCTCTGGTGTTCCTCAGCAGTGACACTGTCCTGTGATCCTTGCTACTTGGGCTCAGCTTTCACACCATGCCAGCCCAAAGGCATCTCACGAATCCCATTGTTCAAACCCTTTGGTATCTAACAAGTGGTGATTAATATTACTTTGATCAAGCTCAAAATTCAGTGTGCTGTTGTAATTAAACACCTCAGCCAATAACCTCATGTGGGAAAACAAAGCATCTGAAGAAACAAAGTGTTTCTCATAAAAAAGCAGAATATGCACATTATGATTTGGGTGATAATCCTGAATGTGAATATTTAGATCCTCCAAACCACTATCTAAACAGGCAGTAAAATAGGATTGTGCCAGCTCTGGATGTACTGTTAGATCAGGAGTATTTCTCTTTCAAAAAATCCCAGACTCAGAAGCTCAACAAAATCCTAAAGCAAGAATGTTGAACTATTAGTTCATTTCTAAAATAACAGAAAGTGCATTGAATAAAATAGTCCTGTTGTCTGGAATATTTTTTTTAATCTTTTTAATAAAAGTAACTAGAAATCACATGGTATTATAGGAAGAGTTCAAAGACTGTGATAATTGGAACTGACTTTTCTGTGGACATTTTGAATTCTGTTGTCCACTGTAAGTATTACCTGTTACAATACGACCATATGAAAACATGCATAAACTTGGTTGAAAAATACATAGAAATTACCTGTTGGGAATCATTTGACTTAAAAGCATCTTTAAGGATTTCAACTGCTCTTGATGGATCAACATATTTTCTCTTTGAACCAACTAGAAGTGCAAACAGATACCTCAATTCACGCATAAAAGGCAGATTCCTATGTTCCTGTATGTGAAGAAAAACGATATTTAACAAAGTGATAACAGAAACCTACTGTACAAAGCATAACCCATAATAATATATAACATCATAATAATATATAAGGTTACTTGCAGTACTATCAAGGTAGTGCTGTATGCCTTTTACTTGGCAGTTTTACAAAACAACGCAGTTCTCTGGGAAGAAAAGCACATTTTAGAAACAAAAAGGTCCCTGAAATCATATCTAGATGATGCTATTTGTCTTGAAATGGGCCTGAATGGACAACCAAATTGATAAGTAGAATTGCATTTAGGACTGAAGTGTTTCTCTCAAGATTTACAAAGCCTTAAGTAATACACTGCAACAATATGCATTATTTTATTGAAATTAGTATCCCTCTATACCTCTAGCAGAATTTCTTGTGAGCCTACACACTATTCAGTACCGTTTTCAAGCTTATTTTTTAGTGAAGACTAAATTTCTAAGGTCTACATTAACCTTTATTATTTCTCTTGACAGAAGTCAAATAACCTGCTCTCCTTTCTACCTATTTTCGATGTACAGTTCATACGACTATGGCATTCTTTTTCCGGTGTCCAGAAGAGAAGAAATAATTTCTGCCTGTATACTGAAAAACAACTAGACTAAAACACAAATACTGTAGATTAAATCACAGTTTACCAATGCTGTGGAGATTGGATTTCACTTGCACTCCTGAATAGATAGTTGGCAAATACTTGTGAAATTAAATCCCATGTAATATCTACTTGTATTTACAACAAAGTATCATTCAAAGGCAGCACAGATGTCTGATGCTGGTCAAACAGGAGTTACTTGATGACAAACTATTTCACATGGTCATCAAACAGCAGACTTGTTTAGTCACTCCTGTGTCAATCCAGTAGGCATAAAGCATTTCATACATAAAGTCTGGTTTATTTCAGCTTTAAAAACTGCAGTGAATCCAGTGTGTTCCACATAATACCTAGAAAATACTTCTAGTAAAATAAATCTCTGAATTTAACTTGCTCTTCTAGCCCATCTCGAAAAACACCTGCCAGTTATAAACAATGTTCACAGAAAAGGCTCAAGACTTCAAGTACCTCCCTAATTCAACATTAAATCATCCTCATTTAAGAACAAAATCAGTCTCCCATTTAGATACTTAAGCACTATATAACAACAAAAAAAGGAAACAAATGGCAAAAGTATTTTTCTTGTTATTTTCATAAAGCAATTGATTAAAATGAATGGAATTTCAAATTTTAGATACATTTTAACAAGATGCTTTGGTACCAGTGATAATTCACATGCCCAAATTATTAACCACAGGATAGTCTAGACCTTACCTTTTTTTTGTTGAATCTGAAATACACAGGCATTTTTACAATGTACATAGTACATAACTGCATTACCCAAATTTACACTGCTACTTTAGCTGAGTTTCAGCCACACTTGTAGCCTTAGCATGAACAACTGCCTGCCAATGTCAGATTACTCAGAACAAATATCTTCAAAGGCTACCAAAGTTCTCTAAAACTAGGAAAATCCTTGCTGCTTTTTGAAAAAGCTCAATTTAATGCATTTGACATGATCCTTGACCAGAACAAACCCTAAAATCTTCAAAATAATGTGGGCCAGTCCCCAAGATAAGGTATTGAGTTCCACAAAAGGGTGTGCACATTAAAAAAAAAAGAACTGATAAAGTGATCACAGCACAGCGTACAGCTCTCACCTCTAAAGCATCCTGTACATGCACCAACTCAAAAAAAAAGATTAAAATCAGTTTTGAACTAAACACTGTATGGGAATTTCATAATCTAAGACATTCTCTATTTTATCACCTATCCTGCCCGCATGTGTGTTGGAAAAATTTATTATTATAAATGCTCTTAAAGCAGTCTACATATTTAATACTTAGCAAACATTCATTATTGCCAATCAGTTTACAAGGAGAGTGAGATAATGATAGTATTACAATAATATCAGAAAAGGTGGAAGGATGTGCTGACCTAGAGCACAGTAACCCCTTTTCTCTGGTAATAAAATGTTTCCTGAAGATATCACTGAGGCCGAATATTTAGCTGGTCTCACTGTGTACAGCAAAAAGATCTATTCACGTGACAGCATGAACAGTAAGAGAACTGGGACAGCGAAGAAGCTGCAGTAACTACAGAGAACTGCATTTGTTCTACAGCAGGAAACCAAAGAAGACAAATTATTTTCAAATTAGGAAGAGTAAGATCAAATTGAAGATTTTAAATGTATGCCCAAATCCAGAAAATCAAAGCCCAATTAGCTGACACAAATATTGTGGGGCTGTTCTTTGTTTGGGGTTTTTTTGAAGTAAAAAATTATTTTTATAGTCATTTACCAATGACTACCAATGACATTTAAAGTCATTTACCAATGACTTCTGGATTAAAAAGTTTACATGCCAAATTATTCATAGCATTTGGATTCAATATATTGATGGGAAAGAACAAACACCTTGCTCTGCAATATTCCCTGAAGTACAACCACATGCTTTAATTCTAAATCAAGAGATTGTCATGACCCCAGCATTAAACTCTAATTCCCACCAACTAGAAGAACAACAGGATGTAAACCCAAGTCTCAAAATCTGGGATTACTAAAACATGTCCTTTATTAGCAAGGAAATTTGATCCTGGAGAATGTCAGTCACATATGGTACTTAATATTAGAATAAAAATTAAAACAAAACCAAAACTAAGGCAAAACACTTTTAAAATAAGTAAACAGAAGTAAATTCCAGGGCTTTACTTTTTTTTCTATTGTCAACTGGTAACTTATATTACAACTTTAAATCAATTTGCCTCTAATTGCTTCACTTACAAAAAAAATAGAGGCTCCAAATTTTGGGACATGCACACTTAGGTCTTCTGTCTGCCTAAATTCCAACTAGTGAAGTAATCCCTTATCCTAAATTCTCCCCAATCCTTTTCAGCTGTAGATAAGACTGATGAATACACCAAGTAATAATGTTACTTTATTCTGAAATATAAGTTAACAAAGGAGAGGACACAAACTACTGCCAGAGATTCTTTCTAGCAGGCCTGCAAGAAAGCAGGGTTTCTGCACAAATCCATGTACTTGTCTTGTACCACACCATTTCACACAAATATAACATTGTCTCTCATAATCAGAATTCCTAAAATATAGCACTTAGGAACTGCTAAAGGCATTTGGCTGCAAGCGTCAATGCTTGGGGCAAGATGTTTTTGAAGACAACAGCTTGTTATGAGCTATTTCATAACACCTTTTAGATGCCAATTGGTTTATACATGCTGAAAAATGAACATAGAATCTCTGAGTACTGGAGGATATTACTAAAACAAATTATATGATGAAAACTTAAATACTGGTCAGAAAGTCAATCTAAAGAAATTTTAGTACCACTCTTTGGTAAAGCATGACTTATCTTTCTTATTTTATTAACTGCCCCATTCCCACCTTGTGTTGGGAACGTTGCCCATGTTTTATTTTCACCATCTCATGACCTAATGCAAATATGCATTCCTACCAAAAAAAAAAAAGTGACTTCTTGCTCTTTGAATGTGGTGGGGAAAGAAGAGAGGGCAAGGGAGAAATTATCCAGTTCTGACTGAACATTCAACTTCCCTTTTATGGTACATACCCAGAGGTTTAGAAAATGGACACTGTCTTCCCTTTGTCTGTTTTCTTTTGCTTCCCTAATTACAGCTCTTACTTTTGCTAGTGAACATTCCAGACAAGCCTGAAGGGAAAAACAACTACAAACAGGCGACACATCACACTTCCTTCTTTAAATCTGAAAGAAAGGGGCAACAAGCAATAACCTAATTTACTGTGAAGGTGGTAAGGCACTGGCACAGGTTGCCCAGAGAAGCTGTGGTTGCCCCTGGATCCCTGGGAGTGTTCAGTGCCAGGCTGGATGGAGCTCTGAGCAACCTGGTCTAGAGCAAGGTGTCCCTGCCCATGGCACAGGGGCTGGAACTAGTTCATCTTTAAGGTTCCTTTCAACATAAACCATTCTATGATTCTAATTTCTGGATATGCAAAAATTCATTGCTCTATAAGTCCTTGCTAAAAACCAGGCTACCAAGTGTCTTCACATTTGATACATCCACTTCCTTTTCCCATTTCTTCCATTTCATTTCACAGCATAGAAACCAAGGGGCCCCATGTAGCTCTCCTCAAAGGGTGCCCGTGAAGGAAGAAAAACTGGTTGGTTTTGTTCATCACTCCACGGCCATTCCCACTTGCCAGTCTGAAGTCACAAAAAACCTGAGCCATGGTCCTCCCCTCCCCAATCCTATATGAGCACCACAATAAACATGAGAAAATTTATGCTTATAATCACCTCCAGAGAAGGTCATGAGAGACAAGCTAATAACCAAAAGCTCAATCTCAGATCATGAGTGGGGAGGAACTGGAATAAAATACATTTGCTCAGGTAAGCTACACTCACGTGAGGAAAGCTCTCCCTCTCTCAGCACCCTGCCCCACACTCTGCTGTGAGGCTGATGCTATTTACCTAAGATCCACAACAGGAAGCTCAGAGAAGTATTAATCAGTACCTCTAAAACCCACTCTGATTTGAGCTAGAGAACAGTGCAAAATTCAAGTACAAGAGAGAAATGCCCTCATCAGCCACGAGAAGTCAGTTTCTTGTTTTACCTTTTGGTTTCGGGGCAAATCTTGAGCATTTGCAGGAGGATTGAAATTCAAAACTAGTCTTCGAAACTCCAGCAGGTTAAATAATGACTGAAAAGAAAAAAATAAGAAAACCTTTAAGCACTTCTACAAACAATACAAAACTCTTCCAAATAAGCCTTGAAGGGTTAAACATATGCAATGTTAAGTTTTTTTTCAGAAGGCAGATTGTTGCTAAACATTTTCATCAGAAGACAATTATTTTTGCCAAAAGAACAGCATAATAAAAAAATATCTCTGCACTTAATCACATAAAAGGAACAATAATTTTACATGATAGGCAAATTATATTTTACAACAAGATTTTTAAAAAATTTTATAGTTGTCAGTTTTCAAATTGACATGAAACACTGTTTAGCCATCTAAAATTCATCTTGTAGGCCCTCTGTCATCTACTCCTCAGTGCACGGAGAGCACATCTCTGCATAGGCAACTTAATTCCACTTGCAATTAGCTGAACTTCTTGTATTCTGTCCTTTCCTCCCATTCGTATATGATCTGAGGGATGTACGTTAGAGTAAGGAAATTGGGTTATGCATGTCTGCAGGTACGGGACTGATAACACTCCCATTTTATGGCCACTACGACATGAAAGCAGGTGTCTACAGGCACACCCACAAAGAACTCCACAGTGTAACACAGAGCCTTGAGCAAAGAGTAGAACAAGGCAACACTGGGTTGCAAAAAATAAAAATTCAAAGCATTGGCTGAGAACTGGAGACCTCAGCACTTACAGAACTGCATCACTGCTTTTCTGTACAGACATAAAGCATTGTAACTAAGAATCACTTCATTACAGAAGAGCATTTTGATGAAGACAGGGTAGCAGGAAAGGTCTGAAGCACCTTAAACATGCTCATCAGAGAAGCACAGGAAAGAATTTACTTCCTATTTGTACCTTCTGGGTTTTACAATCTATAATTAACTCTCCTCCCACCCCATCACGTATCATAGGTATTTGTTTTGGAAAGGCAGAGTTTGCTTATCCCACCAATAGACTTTGATCCCAGAACTTGTCCTACCCATGTAAAGACAGAAGTCACAGATCACAACAGGTTAATAGGTTTTCAACCCCAAAGTGCTAAGTAAGTAAAATACAAAGTGTGAAGAAGTTCTGTATTTATTCCAGTAATTTAGAACATATTGGTAGGGGAAAAAAGGGTGTTAAAAATTGCCATGTTCCTGACTCTCCTTGTGAAAGAGCCTGTACAGAGTCTAACCTTTTCCCATATTCCACAGTACACAGCATCCCCAAGAAAATGAAGACTACCATTGTCACACTTTTAGATTTGAAAAGTATCAAAAATTTTAGCCAAAAAAACACCTTTCTGACCTTGCTGAATCAAGGCAGACAACTGAGTAGTCAAACATTTTTTCTGTTTTGCTGTTCAAAATACATGCTCCCCTTTTATCCATCCTTGCAGAGAAGGGAGATTAAAACAGAGTCCTTTTGTTTACTTACTCAAAGCACAGAAAATGTTAATATTTAATTCGAGTGTCAGTCTAGAAGCTGATACTAATTGAAGTTATGTCTCATGATGTAACAGCATTCCACTGGTGGCCTCTTCATCAAGCAAAACATAGCAATGTTTTATGTACAAAATAAACCAGCTGCTGAATTACAATGTCCAAAGGCTGAATTCTCTCCATAACTAATCCTAGTGCCATCAAAGTGCCAAGCAGCTGAGCAGGCCAATTTCATAATACAAATACATGAATTATGTACAGAAAACTGTACTCAAGTTTAGCATTTTTGCCCAGCATTCAATCCACAGCTTTTTCACAAAAATTCTGTTTCTGTAACTCAGAACTCTAAACTGAACACATAAATCCATGTTTTCTGACTGACCTGAACAAACCTATTTGGGCAATGTGATGAGAGTAATTAAGAGGATTGTCCAATTTGCTCTTTTCTTCTTCAGCCTTGTACTACTCAAAATTTCTTATGCAAGATGTTTAGTTATTAAACTTCTCTCCAGAACAGGTTACACTGTGCATGGCTGTTTTGAGATGCAGCAGAACCCTCATAGTTCATCGGCTGCCAACACCACTAATGCCAACAGGACAGTGTCATGTTGTAGCTCTCCTGTACTGAGCTAAATCAACTTAAGGAAGCTTCCATCTTTATTAAGAAAAGATAGTTTCCCGGTTTAAGCGTAAACAAGCGCCTGAAAGCAATTTTTTGGGGGCCCAAAGCACCTCAGTGAGGAACCTGCAGCTCTTTCTGAGGTGAGGACAAAAAAATGAGCTCACCTAAGCCCAGGGGAGACCTCCCAAGGCGAACCACCGTAGAGCCCAGAAAGGGGCGAGGCAAAACAATTTCCAGTTTGCTGAGCCACCTTCTGTCCAGGCTCCCTGCACTCAGGGTAAGTGGCCCATGAGGCAGAGTCTGCTCTTCTGCAGCCATGGAGAGATGCAGCAGAGACTGTCCCTGCCCAAGTGCCACTCACCAGCCCCAGCCTAAAGCTCCAAATATATTTGCTTTCCAAACACATTGCATGGAGCAGCACCTCACCTCCTACCCACTTGGCATCAGCTGTACAAAGGTGTCAGGAGTCCCAGTGGGAGAAAACAGGCTGGATCGAAAAGGTGGGTACTTCACATCTACTGTCCTTGATCAAATACCTTTACAATTTACCAAAGCATGCACAACTTACACATGAAAGAAAAACTCTCTACAAAGTGGGTTTGTGGGGTTTTATTCCCCAGTGCATTTAAACCATTTAAAAGATGTCATCTGGAAACTTGACCAAGCTAAGCTAAGTAGTACCAATTCAAATAACCAAGAAAATCAACAGATTTTTAGAGTATTGCCTTGTATTAATCAATTAGCCCTCAATTTCAGGGGCTGAACGAGATAGTAAATGAGAATACACAAGAACAGAAATCCAGTGTCAGTTTAAGGCATTGACATCAACAATGCTGAATGGCAGCAGACATATAGTGGCTTTCCCCTGCTATAGGTGGTTCTGATATATTTTCAGTCATACCAGAGAGAACTAGGTAGAGTCGTAGCTTCTCTACTGTAAGATACTAAAACATTCACTTTTCTGAGTAATGTTTACTTACATCGAGTCCAAACACAATTTTTGAATGGAAGTTGTCTTGGTTTCCCTTAAAACACTCTGCTTATCCCTTTCTCACCCCCTTAAAGTCTAGGATTATCAAACATAAGGACCCTGGCAGAATTTAGGTTGACTGAGTAAAGGATTATTTCTAAACATTCAAGAACTGTGATGCTGCATTAATCCTGCAAGAATATAAATTAGTCAGCATATTAAATCTATAAATGCCTGGCATGCAACACATGTCATTAAAAGCCACCAGCAGAGTCCTAACTTAATATTAAGTTACTGACAACAATAATACTTAGAGAGTGAGAAAATACTACTTCTGAGTCTAGATAAAAGATGACCCAATCAAGCTGCTGCAGAAAGCTTCAGATGGGCTCTCCGATGGATTCTTGCAAGTTCTGTAAGCGCAGGGCACTAAAACCAGCTGTTTCACTAACAGATTGATGAAAACACTTGGTTCTCTTTGACTACCAATTTTGAATTTGTTTCCAGCACTGAGAACAAAACCAAAAAACAAAACAAAAAGTCAAAAAATTGTCCACAAGAACTGTGCTGTTTTAGTATGGATCACCTTAAATACAAGTTTGCATGAAAACCTAAAGTTCATAATATCCTGAACACCGACAGCTTCTCATTGAAATTGCAAAGGTTAAGCTTGGAAGGACAGAGAGAAGACGGGACAGAAGGAAGAAACCAAAACCCAAATATATCTTACAAGGAGAGCTTGAAAAGCAATTCTTGGCAAGGAAGAAAAAACAAAACATGCATACCTACAGAGCTCCTAAACAAATTCCTTTAGGTACTGGCATTTAGTGAAAACATGATCTTGTACAAGTCAAAAATTTATNACAACACCCATTTTCCTCATTAGTCATCTGAGGCCTTTTAAGCATCTCCAATTTGACATTTATTCAGATTCTAAAGCCACAAAGCAGAGACCATATCTACCTTGATTTCGTATTACAAGCAGAGAGCAATCTTAAATAGCGAATACATTATTAATGTTCTAAAAATAAAAAGCAAAAATAGAGCTCTATGTAATAAAGTATATTATTTGGAATAGTTTGCCTCTGACAACATGACAAATTAGACTTATGTTCTTACTTCACTTTATAAACAATTTTGGTGGTTTACGGTGTATATATAGCCAGTTTTAGTGGGGTAGATTGGGTGTTATTAGGGTTAACATTTTATTCATGTTAATAACCCAACTCAAAGACAAACACAGAACTATGGAATATATGGTCCTACCTGCATGCATTGCCATGTTTCCTTCAATTGAATAAAGAACTTCAAATTTACTACTTACCAATATTTGAAGAGCTGAGGTTCAAAGTAAAAGGATTCCTAAATATTGCACAAATTAGTGATTTAATACTCCTGCATGCCTCCAATTGAATATTGGTGTCCAAAACTCCATATTGCAAAAACGTGAACAACTCCACTGACAGCTGAGTCCAATTCTCACCAACTTGCAAGCCTTTTGGACTCTATATCCCTATATCTTTAGAGAATTAGGACTGTTCAGCCTGGAGAAGAGAAAGCTTCATGGTGACTTAACAGTGGCCTTCCAATACCTCAAGGGAGCCCACAGGAAAGATGGAGAGACAATCCTGGAGTGACAGGACAAGCAAGAAGGGATTCACACTCATGGACTAGGTTTAGATTAGATATTAGGAAGAAATTCTTTACTGTGAAGCTGATGAGGGACTGGCCAGGTCCCATATCTGCAAGTGCTCAAGGCCAGGTTGGATAGGGCTCTGAGTAACCTGGTCCAGTAGAAGGTGTCCCTGCCCATGGCAGAGGGTTGGGAACAGATAATCTTTAAGATCCCCTCCAACCCAGGCCATTCTATGATTCTCATCTGGGAGAATCACTTCTCTCTCCTCTTTAAGACTTTCACATTTTTTCTATTTATTGATCTATTTTTTCCTTTTTTGTTCGTATTCTTGAACCTACTTTCTCACAACCAAGTCCATAAAGTGGCTGCTTGTTGCTACTGCAGCAGCTGCTCTGCTTCGCATAACGCTCCTGTCCACCCTGCCCCTACTTGTAACTTACTCTGAGGCTCTCTCCCACTCCACCTGTTTGTGTCTTAGTCCTGTTAAGTGGTAAATCCTAATTCCAGAACAGGGACTAATAACAGGCATTAAGAAAATTAGGAAATCACTCAAAACATAGTTTTGTGCTTCCTTATATGCACTGAGGATTTGGCACAGACCAAAGCTTCTCTCACTTTCTTTAGAAAACTTCATGTAAGAAAGACAGAAGGGAAATAAGGAAATCAGCTTCAAAGCTGGAATATGAGCAGGCTCCTGTTCAAACTTCACTGTGGAAGTATAGGAAGAGGAGTTTTCTTTCTCCCTTCCCCTCTGAAACAAAAACTCCTACAGACAGATATGACACTGCCTGATGACTGAACCTCAGTACAAGCACCCCACGTGTACAGTGGTAGAGATCAGGAAAACATTTACAAATTTCAGAATCACACAAAGATTCATTCCCAGGTCTCAAATGCTTTGGAAAGTACCTCTAAAAGGACATTTTTATTTATAAACAACCAATTAGCATTCCAAACTGCTAAAAACCTCAGTATAAAATGCAGTTTTAAGCCATCATTTCTTGCATTTCCAAAAAGGCTGAGGTGCAATGTGGAAGAAGATGGAAAACAGCTTGCATATTGTTTGAGCTAGAAAGTCAAACTAAGACCTCTAGCAGGCTTGGGTTAAGTCAACATTTTAAACAAACAGCTCACCATGGCATTACCAGCCTGCATTTAGAGAACATTTACTTGTTTATAGCAACAAACTCAGAACATTTCTGCAATTCAGAAGACAGCTAAGTATGATATGTGTCCAGAAGAATTCACTTTATGCTTGTGTCTTGGCACATACTAAAAAATGCCATTCAACCACTCCTCTATTACATGGTCAAAGCAAGAAAAAAAGGTCTGTTGGGACATAAAATAACAGCCAACATTTCCTTACATGGTTACAGTTTTCAACTTCTTGCCTAAATGAAGTAAGTGATGTAAATTTAAATAACACACCTGAAAAATGCATCCTGTATCCTTTAATTAAATGAGCAACTATTTATGAGTCAAAGTGAAAGCCATGATCCATTAAAGCTTTCCATACCTTCACAACAAATTTTGCAGTATTACATCTCACTGAATATAAGGTAAGAGTCTGAAATACCACACAAGCAACCTGAGGGAACGAGAGACCACAGAAGCACAAAAGTAGGAAAAGGAATATCTTGTTAGCAAATACCATAGGATGACTGAATTTGGAATTGACAAGTTCACTTTACAGGGAAACAGAGCAAGTGACCGAGGAATGGGAAGCAAGAAACTAGATTTCCAACATCATTATTCCTCTGCCCATAAAACTCTACAGAACAGTTTATATCCTATGTCCCCCAGCAACCCCTGCTCCAGCCTGTCCCACAGCGAAAATAGTGGAAAGAAAATATTCCATCAATGACCATTTTAACTCAAATGGGGATTAAGCACTGAATGTTCTTCAGCCTACAATCTTGAACTGCATGCCCAGGGAAGCAAGGGACTAATGTACAATGTATATGTGTGCACATTTAATTACATAATCCTAGGCTTTTTGGTATTAATGCACAACCACATCATCCATTGCAATCTTCTCCATTCATCATGAAAAATAAGAAACATAAAATACTGTAGAAATTAGATATTTGTGGTAGGCTGCTTTAAAGAAGAACAATATTGGTAAGAACAGCAGCTGAGCCATGAACTGGAAAGAAAATACTCACTTGATTCTCACCCATCAAGCTGGTTCACTTCTTCCCAGAACTAGAAGCCTAGGGTCAAAGGAGATCCTAACCCCACATATACTGACATCAGGATAACAAGAAGAAGGCTGCTCCCAAAAACAATGCAACAGAGTAAAATGCCAGAAGTGGTGTTAGGGACCCTGAAAGTAAAAGTTAAAGAGCACCCTTGGAGACTTACGCTTGTTAACTTTGTTCAGCAACCTATGAACTTTTGGGGAAGAAAAAAAAAAAATCTCATTTTTGAGACTAATCAGACTGACAGACTTACAAAGAAAAGAGTGTGGGGATGCCAAGCCCCAGCTGTCCTGTTAGGATACCTCATTTGGTAAAGAGAGGTTTGATACAAATACCATCTGGAAGTCATGAGGGAAAGAGTGCACATGGTACAGGAGGAAGGGGAAACGGTTTTCACTGATTCCTTACACACTTTCCTCCTCCCACAGAAATCTGCCTCGGCACACCGAGTCAGTGACATTCCCTAAATGACCCTGGCATCTCCCATGGCACCTCTGCCACAGGGCAGGTCCTGCCAGGACATAACTTCTTGCACATGACCAGAAGCCTACTTGGGACTCCAGAAGTTAAAGTTAGTGTGGTGCAATGTCTTACAGCAAAACATCTGGGGGAGAACTTGCACAGGCAGCAAGCCTAAAGCATGATTCCAACAATACCTCCATGTCCTGTGAATTACGTGCCTTCTACATCCCATGTCCTGCAAACTCTTAACTTTTGCTCAGCATGGCACAAAGGAGCTGCTCTATAGGCTCCATAAATGTATTATTTCTAAGTGGCTATAAACTCTTGTAGCCAAGAAAAACTGTGACGTTACCTTTTCACAAGGGAGACACTAAAATCTACTGCAGAAAAGTAAAAACAGAGTGGTATATTTCTGTTTTGTTTCTTTAAAGAACTTGGTATCTTAAGTTCTATTTCAAAAGCAGACATATGTAGTTACAATAATGAGAATTTAAAAAAATTAATAAATTAAAAAAACAACACTCAACGAACCTAGAAATATTCTAAAGCCTCAAGATGAATGGGTCCTTTTATAAATGTTAGTCTAACTGAACAGTAGCAAAAGCATGCATGGATGAACTCCTGTCCCAAATTTAGGTTTGTTACAGGTTCAGGAAGATGTAGAACAATCATTGAGGAACTTGATTAATTTCTTGGCAGGCGAGGAAGAAATGAACATCATTTAATACAGTTTTCTTTCAACATACTCTCTTGGGGATTCAGTTTTAAATTCAAGTTATTATCAAGTCAGAAGTCCTCAACAGCAGGGGAGATTTTTGGAAGCCACACTGTGGGAAAAATATTACTGTTCATTCTAATGCCACTGAATGTAACTGTTGAAAGCAAAACTTTGTTTTGGAGCTCTCTGAAGAGAGACTCCCCTCTTTCCCTGCACAAGTGCCTATTTCTCTAAGGCACAAGTAAATACAGGTTAAAGGCAGCATTTCCAGCAATGTGTGAATCTTGTTAAGAGTTTGCTGTCACTCACTGCAAATTTCTCTTGAGGAATTTCATGCTCTTAATGCAAATACAACAAACCATTTATGACTGCATTTCACTAAGTCAGGTAATTGGTGCCTATAAAAAACACACACTGCAAAAGGAAAGCATCAAAATGTCAAAATCTCTTTTTTTTCCTTAACAAGCACCCCTTAAATAGAAGGAAGATCTTTCTTTCTTTGCAATTTTGTTTTAGATTACATTACACAATACATCATTGTGATTGGCAGTAGTTAACATTTAGATATTGTTGACCTAGGTGATGTGTCAGGTTACAAAAGCCTCCCAAAGAAAGCAAGAAAGTACTTCTACATAGTCAATGCAACCCAAGTAGTCAATCTACTCTGTGGATAAATAAATACAGTATTAGCTAATGTTCTAAATTAACATGCATTGAATTTCCTAGGATGGCTGCTTGATACATAAATCTTCCTGGCTGACCTATAATATTAATAACATAAATTTTCAACCAACTGAAGTTATAAATCTTTCAATGGTTTGCTTGAATTACATTCCATAGACTTAACTCCAGAAGTTTCACTGTCTTTTAGGATCAAGACATTATAATTCCAGACACCACAGACTTTCACATGGTGTGGCTGGTGACCATAAGAACTAGCTAGGTCTCTTTCTGATCTGTTTTCAAGGTATAAAGTTGCACACAGGGTATAAATAACATGAGATCATAGGTCTAGCATAGGTTTTTACATTCTCTGGCCTCTGCTCTTATCTCTGTGGTTAATGAATTGGAAAGTTTCCATGAAAACATTTATTTAAAGATTTGCAGTTTCCTATATATAAAAGTCTTTTACAGAAATGCACATGCACATAAAATCAGTCATCTTTAGATTTGGGACTACTAGGAATGTAGAATCTCATTCCACAACAGAGAAGGTAAAACACCAAGTCACATTAGCTCCATAAAGATCTTTATGGAAATAAAATGCTTGCTTCTGTTACCAGAAAAACTGTGTTTCTGCTATTGCAAGAAGTGTTATGCATGTGATGGAATAAGGAAAGGAGGAGAGATGAAAAAGGGAAACATCAAAAGATCTCTAGGAACACAGAAAATTCAAATACCTGTTAGATTACTAAATGCTGAAAGAGACCTAAGAACATAACTTCAGTGGCAAGGGGGGTCATATAGCAATTAAAGAAATCTTTCCATTTCATTACGTTCAGCATTACCTACACGCAACCTGCAGGTAAGTAAATCCTTCCCATTAAAAAGAACACCAAACCAATGAACAAAATGACCTGCCACAAACAAAACAAAAACCTCCAAGTCAAGCAGAACATGGATAACAGTAATCCAATTTATGCAGTCTACTGGGATTTCAGGGTAATTTCTGAAGAAGACATTCAACAAAAGCTTTTAACTAAGCACCAATGAGGTGAGATGGAAGGTCCAGGCATAAACAAATAAGCAATCAAAAGTTAAGAGAGGAGTAATAAACAACCATCTGCTCCAGCCTGAAGAGAGGTTACTGCAAATTCACAAACGCTGCCCTGGTAAGTAGAATTCAGAAGTGATCTAAAAAGGACAGCAAGTTTTGACCGTGTTTGCTCAGTAAAGAGATAAGCAGTGTAGTAAAAACAAGAGTCGGCAAAGATGAACTGACAGAAACATCATATGAGACTGAGTTATCTGTGTAACAAGACAGCTAAATTCAAAACTGCTATGTGTACGATGAGGTACATGGTGGAAAGCAATTTTGGAATTTATAGAAAATGATGGACACCAAACTAACTAGTATTATCCAAAACTTTGAATTTATGGCAGATGGTTCCATGCACATATCAGATCAACACATGAAGCAGAATCATAGTTAAAAGCAGAATAAAACTATTAAGAAAGGAAGACAGAATGAAACAGAAAACATTAGTATAGAGGAAGCACTATTGTGGAATTCCTGCACAAAGGACCCTATGGGTGCAAGAAGTTTGCATGCAATAGAGGAAGCACTATTGTGGAATTCCTGCACAAAGGACCCTAAGGGTGCAAGAAGTTTGCAAGGTTCAAAGCAGACAAGTACACACAACGGAGGTCCCCTGTTGTTTACCAACTGCAAAGGATGAAAAAAAACTCTTCTAAGATAAAAGTAGTGCGAGGCTCAGGAGTGTTTTACCAGAGCAGCATCATGTGTACTGTTTGTACTCCTCTGTTAGCATCCATTTGTGGAAATTGCTGGGCAGAACATTGATCTAAATGGACTCAGCCTGAAGTACAACAGCTATCTTTCAACAGCCACTATGAAAGTAACAGTATTAGTTTATCTGAAGTGCTTCAGCCTGACAGTAATTTGTTAAAAATAGGTATTAAATATTTTATTCTCTTCCTCTCAAAACCTCAGACTATGGAAAGTTACAATACTCTGAATTTGTTTCTTGTAGACTAAAAATAAATTTCCCACTATTGTATTCCAGTTTCACCCTCAGTTTTCTGTGACTTAGGATGCTTTTCAGTAGATCTACAGATTATTTACAGAAACATACATGGATTTAGCAATCACTTATTAAAAAAAACTCCTAAAAGATGGATTCATAAATTTTATGTACATCCATCATTGATATTAGAACATTAGCTTTCACTAGGCAAGTTGTACACATTTCCCTACTCACCATCTTTAAAAAAAAAGCACACACATTGATTGTATTACATAAACCAACCAAAACCAGATGCAATTGCATCCGTATCAGACCCTCCCCTTCAGTCTTTTCAAGTTTCCTTCTCTATCTGTTATTCCTCCTTTTACTCTACCCAGCTATGTATCCCCTCGTAGCCATTCTAGTAAGCATTCCATGACTGAGGGTATCTCATTTCCCCTACCTACCTCCATCATCAGCCGCCCCCTTTCAATCATTTGCACCTTTTTAATAGAAAAAGTTGTTCCTCATCTGTAATCCTATTTTCCCATGTTTTTGCACATCCACAATTGTCACTGATGTCATCATGAGCTGCACACGCCCAGGATCTTCAGAGAATCAACTTCTTGTCTTCAACAACTTCTTAATAAGAAACATTTTGAAGCTTCACTTAGATATGCTATCAGTACTTTCTACACTTCAATCTGATTTACGGATGGATACATTAAGAGATGTAATAAATAAGTAATCAAAAACATCGCATGCAGTGGCCTAAACTTCCCAGGAAACCAGATTATTTTAAGTTATTCACTTAAAATGAGCCAACTCACCTCCCAATAGGTACAATGAAGAGTGCGCACAGCTAACTGAAGAGCGCTTACCTGAATAACAGCACTAAACCAGCACGTGTTGCCAACATTCTTTAATCCTACTGGGCAGTTGTCTTGCCGCTTTCGATCATAAGGGTTTGGAGAGTCACTCCATACCTCTGGATGCGTTCTCTTTAAGCTTGCTTTATTTTCTGCAATACTGGCTTCTAGAACTCTTCGGGAACAGAAGGGAGGGAAAAATGTGAGAAAAAACCAAAAACCCTAGAAAAAACAAAAAATCCCCACCACCAAGTAATAAAATACATTCAGGTAGTAATACACACATCATAATGACATCATTGACTTATCGTTGCTGAGCAATATATGCAATATATTATATGCAGTAACATGTCTTTAAAGGTAAGATACCATTTTACTTTCAGCTATGCTACAGTAATTCCATTACCTTTTAGAAAACGATATCAGTGAGTGAATGAATCTCCTGTGAGAGCTCTAGATACAAGAGCCATGTCTGCAAGCCATCAATTATTTAAGAACCAGATTCAAACAGGATGGACAAATTTTAGGCAGCACTAATAGTATAGTGCTTTCATCTACAAATGCTTTTATTGCTATGCGAAGCACAAAGTCACCAATCTTTCGTTTACTGACAGGAAGCCAAAGCTAGCTAGGCAACTTTCAAAAATGAAAGCAGTTTTCTTAGTTTCCATTTTTGCAACTTATGCAGCTGTGTTAATCACTTTACATGGCAAGTAATTACTTTATGAGCCATGGAAAGACATCTCCCTGCAATTTTTCAAATGCCACCCAATGTATGCTTCACTGACCACTTTCTTTGCTGGGAACTGTTTCTATGTGATTTATGCTGAATATCCATATTTCACATGACATTAAGAGCTGATGGGTGTGAAGCTCTCCAACTCAAGCTTTATTTAACACATTATTTCTGTATCAGCCCGTACGCTTAGCCTGGTGACAAAGTACACCTTAAAAGTAATTTGGGGTAGGTATAGTCTAAACAGAAGGATGGAGATGGATGCATTGAGGTCATGTAACAGTGCCTCTAACTCATAGGGCAGGAGCCTGGCGTGTGCACTACTGACACAGTAGCCACTGTCCCCAGCCATCCACTCCAACTTCTCAGACAAAAGGCTGAGCTGCTCTCCAACACCAAGCACAGGATTTCACAAGCTGCATCATGAGCATCTAAGCAGCTTGAGCAGCATGAAGAGTTGCCCCCTCTCAGGTCTAGGGTCCCTAAACACCAAAGAAAGGCAGGTTTAGCTTGGTCTGTAAAGGGAGCTCCTAAAGGACAAAGTTTGAACATTTTGGAAAAAACATAGAAACTGGCAACCCCCCTCCCCATAATCCCTCAGTTTCCTAACTACATCTTTATTTCAAGCTATGTTCTGGTCAAAGAAAGAAAAGGTATCTTACCAAGAACTATGAAGTAGCATATGAATTTACTGCAGATAACTGTTCTGGGGGACATAACTTGTCACTGATACTTGTTTTGAAAAAAATGCAATAAAAAAGAGGAATTCTAAATTTGAGAGACTGTTTGATACAAATACCACTTTTGTATCCATCTGCCTCAGGAAGAACCCAGAACTGGTAAATTCCTAAGGATTAACCAATTTAGTTTTTTACACCACCTTGTAAACAGCACTGAAAGGAGAGGCATATAATCCACTAAGACTTTCTCTTCTGATACCTCTTCAAACTGCATAGGGATGGAGCCTGACTCTTCAGTAGCTGATTGTTCTAACAGTCTTTTCTACTAAGAGAACCCCAAAAATGTAAAGAAGCAGTCAAATTAATTTCCCTTTTCACTGATACAATCCTTCAAAAGTGTTAGATGACCTGTATTTCTCTACTTTGAGAGCAGAAGTTGGTCAATGGGGACATTAAAAATCAATTTAAAAATATCATACATAGATCAAATAATTTCTCATGCAGGTAGAATTGACTAAAATATTGTTTAAACTAAATTGAAGGGACCTTTAAAACTGGCAGGAAGATTGACAGTCTGGAATAAATTTAAATGATGTTGCAACAGGACTACAACACCTACTTCAAACCACTTGTGTTTCAAGTAAACAATCAAACTTGCCTCTTTCTTTTCCCGCAGGCTCAAGAATATTTCAAGATTCAAGTTTAGAAAAATAAATGTTCTCAAACTGAAACAGTTCCTTGACCCCATGGGCATTACCATTCATCAGCTTAAATATCTACTAGAAGCTCTTCCTTGTATTTGAGTTTGTATTTATTTAGCAGGTAAGGGATTCACTCATCTCTAGCTCCACCTCAAATGTGTTTCCCTGTGTTAATGAAGTATTTGATTCTGAAGGCTTCATGCTATCTTTTCCTTAATTCTACATTATCTGTCCTCAGAGAGCACATGCAATAACTGCACATTCTATGTGCCAAATTAATTTTCAGACATAATGATAGTTGTGATGCAGTTAGATCAAAAATGAAAAGTGAAATAAAGCATAGCAAGCACAGTAAATAGGAACCTAATGATCAGCTCAAAAGCTACATAAATAAATGCATTTACCAGCATAGTGAGGCTATCTCATACTAAAATGTTCAGTGTCTTACATTCATAGAGTCACAATTTGAGACATCACCTGCATAAAGAATCTCACATTGCTCGATAAAACAAGCATCCTTCCAGAGAGTTATTACAAGGATTCAGCAATTCTGATGACAGAGCTGAAGCCCCACTTGGGGACAACAGCACGATCTCCAGCACACAGCCATCAGCTATGTGCAGGCTTTGGCATCCCCCCGGACTCACGGGACTTACAGCTCCCCCACCTCTGAGCGCTGGAATCTTGCTTGGAGGGAAACGCTGCAGCAAGGGTTAGTTAGTGCCAGGCTTGGCATGAGACTTGAAAGCAGCGTTTTATTTCTCTGTAACAAGCTGGGCACAGGCAAGCAGCTTTGCAGAACTGCACAGGGCTCGCCAGACAAAGCAAAAAGCCCTCGGGCAAGGCGAGTCCAGAGCACAAAGGTTCAGTCAAACCATTCTGAGGAAGCCCTCTCAACATGCTGCAAAAAAGCCCACTCTGTCAGGTTACTCAGCTAAAAGAGCATGGAAAGGCATTCATACTGTGACTGTCTTACAGTTGGACATCCAGGAATATATCCCTGACTCTCCAACATTCCACAATCTCACCTTGGATCTACACACACAGTGCTTAACCACAGTGCAGAATCCCCAGCAGTTTCAATGACCATGATTAAAAAAAAGCCCAGGGGCTGTGCACATCCTTATATACGCCCTGACAGCATGGACTCGTTTTTATATGGACACTGCCACAGGCACAACAGAGACCAGCTGATTTCTCCTTCCAGTAATATCTCACTGGCTTCCCTAGTGAAGCCCTATTTTGCCAGCTTCAGACTCCTCCAATCCAGGAAAAGTACTATAAACAGGCGAAACTTTGTCACAATAGGAAATACACTGATCATGCACATTTCCCTGGGAGATTTAAAGAGGAAACAGTAAAAGACTTTAAACATGCAACGTACAAGATGTTCAGCTCGGACACTTGGACATTTCAGATGCACTCCTCTCAACACCTACACAGTAATCAAATCTGTCCTCATTAAGTAGCCTAAAGCAATTACATTCAGGAAGACAAATTCTACGTGCATTACAACATTAATTACACAAGTAAGAAATTCCATTAATTCTCCCTTGGAAACCCTAACAAAAATCTGTGCAAATTAGGTTCCAAATCACTATGAATACCTTTGAAAAAAAATATCCTCCACACCAAAAGCCATTTAAATACACACATGGCCTACATTTTTAAAACGTAAATATTTCCACAGTTTAAATTTCCTTATTGATCTATCCGATTTCTGCTTCTTGTTTTATCTAAAAAAATCAAAAGTAAATGGCTTTAGCTTGACTTGTTTATAATCACAGTGTTCTACTTATTGTTTTGAGTTCTGCACAGATCCCACACTTTCTTTTGGAATGCCAACATTCTTCTATGGGGTGTTAACTACAAAGTGATTTTTTTTTTTCTTTTTTTTAAATAAAACCAGTCTGAAGTTCTGTCCTTAAGGAAACTGATTGAACAGTTCGGATCAAGAATTCAAGAATTCTGAACTTCCTTATTTGTCCAACACTGAAATAATTTGCCATGAACTCAGAGCACTTCTTGATACATTACTGAGTTGATCTAATGTCTCAATGCTGCCAAAACCTTCAAGATCCTCACGCTTCTCTGCCTCCATTCACAAGCAAAGTTCCATTCCCTTCCTCCTGTCATGAAATACTATGGATCCTTCAGTGAATATTTTTGTATGGCTTTGTGAAATGAATTTATGGAACAAATGGTCCAAAGAACACTCCAGCAAGCACAGAAAATGTCGGGCAGTGCACCAAGGGGTACATGACCTGCAACAAGCTCTTCATGTGGCATTGCACGTCTTACTGTGTGCAATTTTGCCATGAGATGCAAGTTGTTATTTCATAAGACCAACATTTTCTCTGCAAATAACCAAACAGATTGTCTACATGCCTTTGTACATACAAAAAAAAAGGGCATACTTTGATATTTTCTGCAGCCAGAAAAATATACACTGTAATTTAAGTAGAAAGTATTTATAATAATAAATTATGGGCTAAGCAGGTAAGACCAAAGAGGGGTTTTTAGTTTCTAAAGTGAAAACCAAAGTGTACAGCAAAAGTCCTAAATCTTTGAGGCTCCCAAGAATTGAGCACAGCAGAAGCATTCCAGGCTTGAGGAAGGAAAAAGAGGGAGAAAATTTTCCATCTCCAGAAATAAGTCCATCTTTCTGAGTGCCTGCCTAACACAACTCTGTAATTACAACAATTCTGCCCTTCAAAAAGGAACATACAAGAGCTGACCTTCTGAAAAAGCTGGACAGAACTTCCACCATTCTCTTGTACGCATGCACATACCGAGGTCTTAGAAAAAAAAATAATCCCCCTTAAAAGTTTCTTCCAGTTATTAAGGAGACTATATATCCCCTCTCATCCTTCCTTTCACTCCTAAAATATGTTATCTTAAATTCATAAAATAAGACAGCTTTTATCATTGATGGGGGGGAGGAAGTGTATGTTTATTCTCACAATTAGCATATTTATTTTTCAAAAGGAAAAAGAAAATTACTGTCAACAAAATAATACAAATAAAGCAATAAAATATCTATATTCTCAGAGATGGAATTTTCTAATAAGTCATTTAGCCCATCAAACACAGTGAACTGAGAAAAAGAATTATTGTGGTTAATCTCCCCCATCTAAATTATTTTTCTATAAAATTGGTCTTTTACAAGGAGGCATTACTTTACCTCCTATCAAGGATCAAATCATTGCCTGTTTCCCTTAAAACAAGGCCAGTCACAAATGAAAAACTCAACATTTCACCCAAGGCCAGTTACAGATGGAAAAAAAGAAACATCCCTCCCACACAACCCTGCAACCAGGCCTAGTTCAAGTCCCAACTATTTCATAATTATTTCAACATTACCAAAAAACATACACTGTAGAAAAAGTTATCATAAAATCTGATCAAAAGGTAACTCTTATCACACCCAAACTGAGAGAGTTAAGTTTATAAAACTTTAAATTCAGAACTTCACTCAAAGCTTATAAATCTTATTTGTTAAATAAGTTAATAACATACTCCATCAGCTAAAATAGAGCAGCAGCTCTTAGTATACTCAAATCATAATATTAATACCCACTCCCTCAATCTCAGCCTTAGCACAGAAGGAAGAAAATGTTATTGCAAAATGAACACTGCAAAAAACAGGACAAAGTATTTATTAGTTTCTTAATTATATTTTGGCTGTGTTGCTTTTTACCTGGTACAGAAGAGAAACTTCTGGGCTTAGGTCCTATTTAAATATGACCACATATTCTCTATCTCCATCCACTTCCTCCATATTCAAACAAATACATCAATATTAAACATACTATTAAATCCTAGTCCATACATAATAGACTATTTTCCAGTATAGAAAACACAATACATTAAAGCAACATCCTGAAGCCAGGCATATCAGTAGCACAAGTAAAAGTAAACAAGTTATTCTTTGTTAAAAGTTTAATAAAGCAATACAGGCCAATCTCCAACTAATTTCTGCTTTATATAAGTTGGTTGTTTACCTGCTAATGGCTTGTTCCTCATCTGTTATTCCAGTCTCCCTGAATGCCCTGTTTGATTCCTCCAAACTCAAGGCAATTGCCCTCTGAAGATCATCTTTATCATCTCCAGTGAGATCAATCACATCTGAAAAGCAAAACTATCTTTCTCAAAATTAAAAGTGAAACAGAATGAAAGGTAAGTCTTACTGTAGAGGAGAGAGCCCACGTGGATTGCTGAGCACCGTTCCAGTCCATCCCTCCTGTGCCCTATGCTCTTCCAACGACTAACCCTGCTAACAGCTCCCTTCTACCTCCAAGCCAGATAAAAACCTCAGCAGCTTGCTCTTGATAAGATGGGCTGTAATTCTCCTTGCTCCTAATGTTCTTAAGTTTTACAAAGCTATGGAACAAGTTTAGGAATCCATGTTTTCTGAAAGCCTTCTTAAAGCAATACACTTAAATGCATTACTTCAGCTACTGAGATCAGTTGCTACAGGGAACACATGATGAAGAGAACCTTCCTTAAAAAGGATACATTAATTAAGCATAGTTGATTTTTCCTCCTCATGAAGGAACATGTAACGGAGTTTTCCCAACACAGCCCCAGATTCTACAAGTACTTCTGTACCCTGGTGAGGCAAATACTTTTCCAGTTTCATAACAAGTGGGAGAGTTCCTTACTCAACCTAATTATTTTCTACCCTGTCTGTACATTCCTTTTCTGAACATATTTAAATATGATTTTGTCTTCTGAAAGTATTGCATCTCAACATGAAGAAACCAAATACTGGAGACAAAATGAGAATCTGTATTTGGATACAAGGGGAATGCTGGATGGACTGTTGACTGAAAACAGCCCTACTTCTGCCTTCTTCACCAGCTCTTATTATCTAAAGGATCAAACACTGACATCCCCCATAAACTTCCTTATTTCCTGAGGGCAATAAAAACATCCCCACTCCCGATTCAGGTGGGATCCCACAACACACCACAACACGAATCATATCCCAATCAGGCACAGCCAAGCTTTTAGAGCAGCTAGAGCCTACAGGAATGTCCATCAGCTGCACAAGACCTTCAGAAAAGTCAAGGTCACTGGCTATGACCATTTCAAGGGTCGAAAGTCTCATTTTCTAAGTCAGACAGACAGAAACAGAGGGAAAATGCAAAACAGACTTTTGCGTGCAGTTACAGACAGATATGCACACAGAGCATCGTCTGGTTTGAGTCTCCCTCTTCCAAGGCAAAGTTTACCCAAAGAGTTATGAAAGGGACTTGTCTCCAGCCTGGGGTTTGGCCGTTAGAAGCTGAAAGGCTCTGAGAGAAAGAGATAAAGATTTGAAACTGGCAATTGCCCACAGAGAGAGACAAGAGGCTTGTCTGCATTTCTCCTTCCACAGGCAAACCCAATTACTGCGAAGAACTGTCTACGTTCTGACTCTTCCCCTGCATGGGCTGGCTTGATGTAGCTTCGCCTGTTTCCCTGGGATTTTCTTTTTCTCATTGGATCAGAACAAAACACTGAACTTAGTATATAAAAATCATTGCCATAGCCATGCATGAACAGAAATCAGGATGACCTGTCCTTCCAGAAAGCTGAAAACAGTAAAGAAGTTGTAAAGAAACTTTGCTGTTAACACCAGCACCTTCAAAACCTAGTTTTAAACTCAGCCCTGTTTCCTCCAAATAATGGTTCAATTTCTGTTTTATTTAGTGGGCCATTAAAGGGAGCACTCTTACCTGCAGAGTACAATGGGCAGTTTGCCATGATCTGGAAGTATGGAAAAACACTATTACTATAAAAGCAGCACTTCCTAATTTTATTTTTGGTCTTCTACAGTCAATTCAGATCTTCCAGCATAACAGAAGGGTACTTCAACTCAGATGCCTGAAATTCTCCTTCAGAAGTACTAAAGCAATTACAACCACCACCAGCAGACAACTCCCCCAAGAAGTTTTGATAAATAAGCTGCCATGCTGAGAACAAAATAATTTGGGCTAAAATACCACCTTCAGCCTTGGTCACATGCAAACCTGGCTCTGTCCTATGGCATGAGAGCAGAAGGAGACTAGAAAGGTCAACAAAGATGAGAGGATCCCCTCACCACACACACACACTGCCTATTGTGATGTAAAATGTGATGCTTGTGTTGTATTTTCTGCACATTTACAAGGAGCCACACACAATACCTCATTTTCCCTGGAGCAAAGCTGTGTTCTCAAAGTAGGAATCATTGTCACAACCCAGCAGCCACACATGCTGATGGACAAATATGGGATTGCTCTGGTCACTTCCTTACAGAGAAGTTCCTTGAGCTAGTCTCTAGTCAGGTAAGAGTGATGAAATTTTTATATGACAAAAAAGAAAGTTAGATTAAGAAGTCAGCTCCTCTATATGGGGAGTATTTTCTAGAAACGATCTTTTAACACAGTTGAAAAATATGTATTTAACAAAACCTCCCCCATAATACAAAAATCTATCTGGATCAACGCCAACTCACACTTCCATTAAAATGTTCAACTTCTTTGCACCTCCCTAGCTCCTTAATCTTTATTCATCTATACCACCACCCTATGCATTTAGAAGTTTATTAGCATTCATATTACCAGTGATTACAACACTTTCATATTAAAACCCAAAATCTTTTACTTCTGTTTGCTTTCCAAAAGCAGATGAGCCAGAAGAGTTTGTTTTGGCATGCAAGGGTTTTGGAGCAGACATTACCGGGTTCTCTTTAGAAATGTTCTTTTCATACATTTCTCCTGCTCTGAATGAAAAAAAGACAATACCTGTGGCCAGGTATTACCACTACATGTGAGTGGTGCAATCAATTCATGTCACAGAGGGTTTAACTAGCATAATTTATTTATAAATATGCTTTTTTGACATATCAGTTAATCCATGGTAACCTAGTCCATGCAAGCTTTTAGTTCATAGCAAATGTAAAATAAAAATGGTTTTGAGATTTGAGCTAATGTATTTTAGCTCATGCTTGCTGTACTTGGAGCAGGTTCAAGGTCTTTTTCAGCATCTAAGCTGACACAGTAACTCATTAAGCTGCAACAGTTCACATATGACTTGAATCCTAAATCATAAGATTATAAAGAAGAGATCTCAATAGAAGTCATTAAAGAAGGGTAACAGTCTGAGACTAAACTCCTCTTTCTACAACCCAAAAATAAATATTATATATATATATGTATATATATATATATATAAAACCTTGCCCGCAGTT
>VZRL01006038.1:712643-740637 GCA_013397895.1 Origma solitaria
TATATATATATAAAACCTTGCCTGCAGTTTGCATTCCTGTCAGAGGGTTATACATTATGAAAGTGTACATATAATACATGAAATTCATGCAAGTTTTTTTCTGCTTTTGTTTTAAACTACCTTCATGTTTCATAAATTCTTACATAGGGATGTTTAAGTTATTGGTAGTAGAACTTGTGAAAACTGAAACTGAACTACTGAAGTTTCCTATCTGACCAACAGATTTCTGTTCTGAGTGCAAGTTTGAAGGAAAGGAAAAAAGATGACTTTTACCCAATGTATTTAGCAGACACACAAGTTTTCTGTGACAGGCTGAAGTATGCATTTCATAATCGTGTAAGAACGCCACTTGTCCAAATTTATAGTTACCTGACTTTAATTTACATATGCAAATTTTGTAATACTCCTCTCATTTAGCCCACAGAACACTTCAGTTCTCACTGGCTCATCCTCATAAAGGTACTTATTACTGTAATGACAAATAGCCCTAGAAAATGCAAACATTCTTTACCAGGCCATGACTAGTAAATGCAGTTTGCTTATGAAGAAGTTCTCTATGAGTGAAGAAACTGCTCATCAACACAGTCTGGCTTAGCACATTCATGTTTATTCAACTGAAATTAACATTCATAATTGATCATCTGTTTTACTAAGAAATGTATTTTTGGTTTACATTATTATATAATAATGCGTACTTCTGATACATAAGATTCAGAGAGTTTGACATTGTAAATCTACAAAGCAATTTTAAGTTGTATATTGAAATTTGTGACAAATATACTAGCACATATATAATAAATGCACACACTATATCTATCTATCCCCATAGATCTTCCTTTTTTTCTAAAAACTTACTAATCTGTTTACTTAGGAAGTGTCTATCATCATTTAAACAAATGGTTATTCCTTGATTATTGCCTAGGTCATTAAAATAATTACCATGTTGTTGACTTGGTACTTATATGAGGAGGAGGCAGAGAGTAGGAACTTCAAACCTAAGTGGGCTGGCAAACTCAGCATGAGGGACAGACCTACAGTGGCAGCTGAACTCAGGGACAGGCACTAAACATCCACAGTGATGCAACAACTGGAATAGGGAGAGAAAAATGAAGGGGCAGCCTTGATGGGTTCAACAGAGTGGTGCCAAGTATGAAAATCCAGCAGCAAGATTCCAATTTCAACACATGCACAATATAAAAAGAAAAAAAAAAACCAAAATTGAGACTACATCTGGTTTATTTATTACAAGCAGAGCTAAGCAAGATCTTATATACTGCCACCTATTCTGTGATATTAAATACACAGTGGTCTCAGGCCCCTGCACAAGGATTTAAAGGAATTTAGGTGGCTGTATATGCCAATTTTGGTTAAAACTGGATGGGGGGAGAGCACCCAGCACCGCTGAGGCTATTCAGCCAAGTCAAACTGCTGTATTGGTGCAAGAGCTTGTAAACATTAGCCACCACTGTCCCACAGCTTCCTCATCTCAGCTGCATTTACAACATTCTACAATGATAACACCTTAAACTGACAACTCTGAGAGGAGGTAATCATGGCACAAAGCAACAAGTGCCATTGAACAGATGGAAAGAAGACCTCAAGGTACAAGACTGCTGACATTTTGAAGCAGGGACCTTGACATACCAAGCTGGCTAAGCTGCCAGGAACCTGGATGGAGATGACACAAAAAATCCCTGAAAGAGAAGGAAATGTCATGAAGACACACAGTGATGGCTGAGTTAGGTAAGGTGACAGAAGAAGCCATTGTCAAATTCTACTCACAGAAACAATAAATGAACAGCTAGAGAATGAGGACTGACTAGGACTTGTGCCAAGAAGGATCCAGGAGCTACAGCCAACTCGTGTTCCATCTGCAATTCACATCATCACAGAACTGAAGAAAATAGGAAGTGTCACACTTTTGTCAGAGTACTATATGGATATTTATAGAGATTCACCTATTTTTCTTAAGAACTAAGCTGATGTCTTCATTATTGTTTCGAGTACCACAGCTCAGAAAAAAAGCAGACTAAGGAAAGCCTAGATGAGAAGAAGAAAATGACAACAGATATATGAAATGCTTCCAAATACTTGGAAAGAATTTAGGCTGTTTAGTTTAGATCTGAGAGAAGTCTTATGATACACTGTCTTTGAGCACGCAACACTTCATCGGAGATAAAAGGAATGAAGTGTACTGTAATTTCCACAAGGGACACACATGGAGTAAACGACTTAACCTGAAGTACCAGTAATTTAGGCAAGACACTAGGAGTCTAAAAGTAAGGACAGTGAAGCTCCAGAACAAATTACCCTATATACTTTTCAGAGTCTCTAGAATGGAACAGTAAGAAATGTTTTATGAACAGCACTTCAGAAGGATTTAGATACAGTTAAGTCTAAAGTCTACCTCACTGGAAAAGGCTGACTGAATGACTTTTGAAATGACATATGCAAAGGCTCAAACTAAGAACAGGAAGATTTAAAAAGCCAGAAGCCGTGAAAGCTACAATCCTTAAACTGCTGTGTGTGGCATTTCATAGTTACACTGTACTATGCCCTTATAAAAGGCTTGAAATCTTTTGTTTTTGCAATTGCGCATTCCTTAGCCGAGACTACTAATTCAGTTTTAATAAAAAATAACTGAGTTTTCAAAAGAAGGGAAGCAGAGAATTTGTCCTGACAGCTGTTCCATTGGAAGACAATACAACTTCCAAAATACATCTCTTCATTCTGCTGCTTCCTTTAATTCTGGGCTCTTCAAGTTCCTCCAATAATAAGAAAAAAATGGATACATTCCTGGCAATCCAACAGGGCTGTTCTGCAGCCATAGATGAAAATACACAAAATTACTTCAAATGGGAATGAAAGGTTTCTAGAGAAATCAATAAAGTGAAAATATTTGAAAGTACTACTAAACTTCTTTTGTTTTTCTTTAAGTACAATGACTAGGATTTACTCTACGAAGTGGAACGTTAAAATTACCATTGATTAAAAAATGCCCATCTGT
Organism: Origma solitaria; assembly: GCA_013397895.1. Classification (NCBI taxonomy): domain Eukaryota; kingdom Metazoa; phylum Chordata; class Aves; order Passeriformes; family Acanthizidae; genus Origma; species Origma solitaria. Next base: position 715,651 of record VZRL01006038.1, read on the forward strand.
ACATTGCAAGCCTAATGCTCAACCACTTTCTGCTAACAGACTGCAGGAAGGAAAAAGAAGTCAAAATATTAAAACCACCTCTGCAAAGGGATCATATTAAGCTTTCATCACTGTTGATGTGAAAATACTATACTTGCAGGTGCTTACAGATGCCATTTTGAACAGACAAAAAGGCAAGCATCATGAGTAACACTGATCATGCAAGTCAATCTTTGTTTTAAAGACGGAGTAGATTTTATGCAAATCCATTAATATTTTTGCAGCTTCTGAAATCATGTATTTTGTAATGAGACAAACTGGGTTTCCTTTTACCTCCTACCATCCAGGATGCAACCCTCAAACCACTTATGACCACTGCCACTTTTGGAAGAGCCAGTGCACAATTCAGGCTAATCACTGACTGTTACAGTACGTAATGTTTTCATCTTACCCCTTAACTAAGCAACCATGTCAAAGAAACACAGTCAGTCAAGCTCACAGAACACATCTGATGTATCTTTATGCAAGAAATACATTCAACAACCTTTGTAAGTGGCTGGGGGTTTTCTGTGGCACAAAAGACAGCTCTGGTATTTATCTGTGCCTCTCTCATTCCCAGTTTGGAAGCTTTAACTCGGTGGGACAGCAAAGTTCAGTGACTCATAACATCCTAAGTTCCAAATGCACAGAGGTGGTTATGCAGTAAGGAACAGTAAGGGTGAGTTATAATTAATTAATATAATTATACCTATGTGGGATAATAAAGAGAGTCAAATTTGAGAGGCAAGATACTGTCAGCAACTCCACATAGCCACTGAGAACTGCTGAGAAGTGTTCTTTGAAGGAGAGAGTGCTGATGGTCAAAGTCACCACTACTGAAAGTTTTCCATCCTGTGCCCACCCTTCCATTCTCTCCTTGCAAGCCTTCCACACTCTCTTACATGACAGTGTTTACTAACACAGGGCCCTGAGACTTGGCCTTTTAGGCACACTGCAATTTTTAAATCAAGAATCCAAATAATTACAGGAAAGCACATAACAAGAAAACTGTGAGTTTCTTCAAGAAGCTTTCACTAGATCCCTATGGGAGCCTCGGGGGGCTCCATGATCACATTGGTTTAGGCTTTTGTTCTGCTGTAGGTGGTCAGTTCTTGCCTCGTAAAGCCTCCAATATGATGAAAAGTTGACTAAGATGCCTTTATCTCAAAACGTGTTTCCAGTCTAACTAAAGCAGCAAAAGGTGGCCAAGGGTGCTCATCTTTATTGCCAGTGAGGACCTGACCAGACACTGAAGATGTTAAAAACCAAAAAACCTACTTTTCCCAAAGCAGACGGTATTTCTTGATTACTGCCTTTCCATGCTGTATAACTGTAAGGAATCTGGGTCTGCCTTCAGCCCTCCAGAAAAGAGAAGAGAATCCTGAAATTCACCTTGCAATGTACAACTTAAGACCTACTCCACTCAGTTTGACCATCAGCCATGGGCAATATAGGCTCTTGCAGATTTGGTTCATATCCCTTGTCACCTCATTTCTTCAGCAAGGTTGTGCAGCACAGTAAGTGACAGCAAAACTAAACACTTCTATTAATGGGATTGCTATTAAATCTAATTAAACCCAGACTCCAAGAGAATCCAGCTTACTATTCCACTGCCATAGCAGATCGTCAGTATTGGAAACTATGACACAGTGGTGAGTTTGTTCTAAATAGTTTCCATTTCCTAAATGGCAATTTTTTGACATTGAAAATTAAACACATAGGGGAGGTTGTGTGTGTTTGCTTTCCAAAGGAGTGAAAAGAAAAAACCACACAAAAAACCCCAAGCCACCCTCCACAACTTAGTGCATGGATAATACAACTGCCTATGATGCACTAGGGACATTTTATACAGGGCTGCTAGTAATACCAAGGATTTAAATGCAGTTTTCAGATCTGAGATGCTGGGAATAAACTCATCTCTAATAAAAAATAAAAAAAAAGAAGTGAAAAAAGTTCATGTCAAGGTTCTACAGACAAAAGATAATTGTACAATTGATAAGGAGATCTAACTAAACTTCTTTACATTGGAATCACCATGAACAAAAAAAAAAAGGGGGAAAATCCTACTGCAGGTGACACTAAATAATTCTACTCACTTAATAAAATCTACATAGATATACTACATATAGGGCCAAAGAACTTATATATAATTAAAGTATCCTCCATCTGTATTGCGAATGGTATAAATTAACTGCGTGGCATGAAGAAATCAATCCCACTACAAAACTTCCTTGGACTTTTATTGCATGTTATTCCCCATACTTATTTCCAGAACATATTTAACAATTTTTTCTGCCCATAAAAATAACTATACACTTAAGCTAAGGATTAGAACCCGCAAGGCTTAGAGAAATGCAGGTTGTGGACCTCCTGTATCAACTAAATGAAACTGTTTAAAATCAGGTATATTTAATGCTAATTTCATATATAAAATACCTCTTTTATTACAAAATTCACACTTAACCTCCCACTTCTTCCTTTGGGACAGTCATTCCTGTCAGAAAGAAGCTACTCTTAAGCATATTAAGCTTTAGCATATTAAGACAGACAATGACAGACTCTTCTCCAATTTTGTTTTGACAGAGGAGTACCCAGGTTTGCCTTAAATTATTACCTACATGACCCCAAATAAATCCTGCAGTATGGGGAAAAAAAAGGAAAAAAGATTGAAAACCCAGTTATTCACCCTTTGATCAATATCATACATCCATGTAAAGGTAATGCTTAAAGATAGCTCAAATTAAAAAAACAAAACAAAACAAAAACACACAACAAACCCCCCCAGTGAAATAGGAGAAGAAAGAATACAGAATAATCTAAGAATCTATAAGAAAGAATTATCTGAAGATTAACAGTTATGTGACAGGCAAGGTTTTATTTCCCATGCCTTTAAACTAAACTTATGAAAAGAAAAAATACCTACTGGTGTCTGCCTGGCTGCCCACGCTGATGTATCTGTCATTCCCAGGAAGGGCTGTTTGGTAGTACGTTGCCTCCTCTAGCTGGGGAACCTTGGCATTCTTTGCGGTGAGAAAAGCCACAGCCAACTCCAGATTACCATTGCTGTCCTTTAAAACCAAAAACACAAGAAGTGAGAGTCCCCTCACCTTTTTTAAAAAGCAAAGGACATGACAAGAAACTTCAAATCAATAACCATCGCACTCTTAGGCAAAATACGGACTAAAGAAGAGTTTCCAAACTTGACATATTCTGCATATTTCACTCTTTTAAGCCAGATTAAAGAGAACGTCTTATAAAAATTTGTTTTGGTGGAGTTCCACTAATTTCAGATTTAAAAAAAAAAATAAATAAATGTCTTGAAGTGTAGGTCAACCTCTTAGCAAACATAACCAGCACATTCAGAGACTTCAAGAGGAGTCAGATGAATTCTTCTGAAAATACACAGTTTCATTTTTAATTCCAGTAGTCATGGCTTTTGCAAAGCTTCCGTGCACACAACTTGTGCTAAATCTGAAACAACTATTTTTTAAAATGCACATATTTGATTTAAATTACTAAATCCTCATTTACCATGTATAAATGGTTAAAAAATTCTGCTTGAGGGAGACAAAGCATTTTTTGATTTTATATATATTTGTATGTATGTATGTATATGGAAACAATACAGAGAGACCTGCCATTCTTTATTTGCATCAAAGAATTCTTCTGTGCTGGGAAAGAAATTACAATAGTTGAAAAAAACAGTGAAACAATACCAAATTAGCAAAGGCTGGAGAGTTCAAGCAGAGTTCTTCATTCTACACACTGAGCAAGGACTGTGCATGATGGAAAACAACCACACCTTGACAAAAAAACACTACTTGATTGCTTAGGAGCTGACCAGCTGTAGTAGCACCGTATCTCAAAACAATTCACACAAAGGTCAAAGGCAAGTCATAACATTCCTGTCTTTTCGTTTTTGAACACTTGAGTAATTTTTATGTCAGTACCAAAAGAGAACAAAGCTCCTTGTAAAGTGAACAACATTCATTAGCTTTTTTTTCCCCCAAAATAAATTCAAGCTGGGAATGGAAAGGAAGGAAGGAAGGTAAGATAAGAATAAGAAGGGGTTGGATTTATGGCTTTCACAGGTAGTTAAGATGCATTCAGGTACATTCAGCTACAAGTCAGACAGTTATCTTACCTTCAGTGCCTGTTGTAGTACCTGGATGTCATTGATACCAGTGATCTCCCTCAGCTGATTTAAAAATGTTTGCTGGTGCTAAAACAAAAAACAAATCACTGAAATAAGATTAGAGCGAAATAACAGCAAAACCAACTACTTACAAGAGTACACTTCTCCACAAACATTAAAAGCATCTCCATATGAGGTTTATGCACCACAAAGGGGTAGAACCTTCATTACACCAGTTTGTCTTAGTTTGTGCCACTTGGGCACTTTTAATTCCCAAGTGTAATGATTTTGCATTTTGGTGGGTTTGCCTGGTTTTGGACTTTTATAAAGAAAAAAATGGGTAAGCTTATGTAACATGGGGTTAAGAAGCCTATACAAAGCCACAACTGGCCCTTCCAAACAAACAGAACTCCACAGCTTGGTCTTCAAAGGCAGCAGGGGAAATAGCTGACAGAACTCCCACCAAAACCAGCTTCTTTAGCTCCTAATTATTCTCCATCCCATTATTTCCTTAACATATCTAATTCCTAGTCACTCAAACCTCTAGACCAGGAAATTCATCTTTACTGATCACTGAGGTGTTTTAAGAGAAATACTATTAAAAAAACTCCAAACAAAACAGAGGTTGTCAATACTGAAACAGAACTTTAGCAATCTGTCCAAACTGCCTTCCTAGCCCAGTTGAATCCAACTCTCCCAAATCACATCAGTCAGCATCCATGACTGAGTTTAAAGTAACATTTGAAATTAGGAAAAGAACGAGAGGTCCTGGGTCTCTTAAATATTCACTCCTTAAGAATTTTGAGGCTTGGTTTTGTTTTGTTTAAATAAAAATCTGGTCCCAGCCCTGTTTAGAGCCAACACATGATTCACTCTGCTCATGCTCAGCTATCACACCACAGAAGCAAAAAGCAGGCACTAAGCTGGAACAATCCTTGAAGTCCTGTTAACCATAAGAAGCATCTTAGCCATTAAAACCATGAAAACATAGAGCACTGACCATTGTTCCATACTAACAAATTTAATTGTTCCTTTGGCAGATGGGAAATGGAGAAAAGATATTTGCAGGCGGTTTTGCTTTTTTATTCTTTGCCCACCACATCCTGAACTCAAAACAGTAATTTCATCTATGAAAGAGGATTTTTGTAAAGTACAGGGTTGTGTTTGCAAGACAAAAAGCGTATTTCCTATCAGGAACAAATAAACATTCTTCTGCTACTATCCAAATTCAATTTAAAATAGCAACTATAATTGTCTTGTGGCCACTTCTAAAATACTTATCTTTAAGGCGAATTATTTGGAATCAAATATTCAAACACCCTTACTCTCTCCTTATCACTGCTTTGTATAGAGGAGGAAATTAAGAGCTGCATGAATGCTGAATTCCCCAGTGTGAAATTAACCTGGCAGGCACTACTTCATGCCCTAATAAGTTGAAATAGAAGGCGTATAGTTCAGGATGTTTATGAATTACATACACAATCTTCCCTTCATTTATGATCCTAAGAGACACAGCTAACAATCCAATTTGCCTCTTTCTTTTTTCTTTTCCTTTTAAAAACCCTTCTGTTGGCACAAGAGAAGTGAAGTGATGCAGGAAAACAAACTCCCACTCTATCCCCATCCCTCACCCGCTCGTTTGTTGACTCTGTGCATTTCTTAGCACTGTACAAAGCCACGACTTGTTTCCCCTATAAAGTTGCTTTCCTGCCTCTAGGTCTGGCAAGAATCAAAGAAATGAAGTGGAGTATTTGGGAAAAATAATTACAACAGCATTAAAATTGGCAACGGTAATTCAAGGGCATGGCAGTAAAGTGGATTTCTTTTTTTTATTTGCCACCAACATGATGGTGAACAAAACAGAAAACAGTTTCACTATAAATTATTATAACAACAAGTTATAACAGATTTCTGTATCTTCCACAATATATACAACACTTGGAAAGGCTGATTGCAATATATTCATTGTTCACAGAGACTGGGAAAAGACAGAAGAGACAGTTTACCAACAAACAATCTCTTAGCAGTTCAAAATATTGGCTGTTAATTTATGAGCACAGCTGTTACTTATAAACTTAGACATCTGTAGTTTATATCCACATTTCAGAATTCCAGGGTAAAAGCTGTGGTTCGAGGCCCCCTTCCCAAGGACATACACATTTAACAGATCAGAACCAGGCCCAGAGACGCTCCTTTCTCATTGAGAGATGATTTAAGTATCATAGTATACTTTTCTTTAAGGCCAAGATTTTAAGGCATCCAGCCCCAGAATTTCTAACTGGCAATTAAAAGAACAACATGAAGAATTCATAAGCACCCTAGTTAGAAGTGACAGGAATTCAGAGGCAAATTAACAATTTTCCTGAATACCTTAAATGAAGCTTCGGGGTATTTGCCTGATTTAGACATTACTGTTTTTTCAGCTAAATGTGGACAAGTTGTCATTAATTTCTAATTGACATAAATCACGCATTAGTTAAAGAATGGATACACTCCCTTTCTAGAAGGAGTATAATTGAAATTATTTCCACCTGATCAACATGTTCTTTTAATACCTGCTAATAGACTGACAGATCCTCAGAAACAATTATCAAACTGCATAAGGCAGCTAAAAACCCCAACTGGTGGCCTTCTCTTCCACAAACTCACCACCGCCCCTCATCCTCTCAAACCTGAGGTAACTGCATCATCTTTATTATGTACTGACCTTTCTTGGATGTTTAACTTGCCATTATTCTCCTTCACTGTTATAATGACAGTATGTTTTCACCCATGAAACTGCACTAACACAGGTAATTCATTTCATTACAAGTGACAGAACAGGCAACTACTACATTTTCCTCATTCATTGTCAGGGGATGAGATTCAATTTTCTTTTTGCTTTTCTGTTCACTTAAGATGCTTATGAAACAATTGCAACCATATTCAGAGAGCTTATATTACTTAATTCCTGATGTGACTTAATTTAGTGCACCTGTATTACTCTGCAAAAGTCAAAATGGGTAAATTTTGTTTGTTTTTAATAATATTCTTTTACCACAGGTTATTGTGGCATACAGAAAATTTATTTTACTATTACCAAGACTGAAGCTTGGAGATCAATTTCTAATGCAACTGCTAAACAGTTAAGTCTCTTATGTATGATAAGAAATATTTAATACAATACTACAGTCAGGCTTCTACATATGAAGAAAGCTTACATATGAAGCCTCCTTACTCCTATTAATGCCCATTCTGATTACATTTACCCTAAAAGCTTTACTTTCATGAAGCTTGGGCTAACTGGAGCTGAAGTGACTGCAGCATATGGACCCTGAAATGTCTAAAACCAGATATTTTAAACAACATAAATCATAATTCACTCAAAGGCTATACCCGAAAATACCCAAAAGAGCTCACCCTATGCTAAAACAAAGATAAAAAATGAAGAAGGCAGCAGGCAAGTATTTACAAATGTCTGAAGTACCTACACTAATGTATGCTCATGAAATCAGGTCAGTGGGGGAAGATTCAGATCACAACTACCAGTTCTAAAACAAATAAGCTGCCGTATTTTTTCAATGCAGCTCTTTCCTGATTCCCTATTTTTGCCAACCTTGCCTCAGAAGAGTTTCAAATTCTGAATTATAACTCACTGTACTTTAATTCCTTTTAATAAGCAGCCATTCTTTTCAAATGGAGTCCCAAACCAGATCATTCCAACAGAACCAGGTGCAACTACTGGCGCTAAGAAATCCACCTCCATTTTTTCAAATTTGCCTGGATTCACTTCTGTTTGCCATCCTATCCCCAAATTTACATGACAGATTCTGTATCTTTTCTCTAGCAGAGATCTTCCAGTTTAGTGAGTCAAAACTCCAGAATATCTGCAGCGTTAGGACATATGTGGACACATCACACACACACATTGTCCATGGAGCCTGAACAGCATCTGATTCAACATAAAAAGCCCCCAAGGTCCAATCTATGACACCAGACTCTGCTGGTACAGCTCCTGCAGGGTACCCCAAGTCCTTGGCCACACAAAGGAGATGGTTCACTGATGCTATGGCTGCCCTGCGATCCAGCTGCTCACACCGTTCAGTCCCACCACATCACACAGCAGCAGTCTGTTCCCTGGGGCTTTCATGGATGAGCTATTCCCAGCCTTTCCCTTTCCTCTGGCTCCCTGAGGTATGCACTATGTATCTTCAGGCTTTCAGCTCTTGGAAGATTTCAACTAACAGGAAATTCTCCCATTTTCCTGGATGGAAGCCAAATTTGTGTATTAGGAATGCATGCCCTTATTTCCAATTCTCTCCTTTTTCAGCCATCTCTCCCTTGCTGTCAGAAAATGCCCAATTAAGATTATCTGGTTTATAACCTCACACAATAGCATATTCAGTAGCTGTGCCAGCACCAGCGAAGCAGGAAAGAACCTACACTACTATCTGCTTAGGGAGATACTGTGCCGAAATTAGTGTGCCCATGACAGTACTGTAAACTCTGATAACTTCCTACAATCAGAGCGAAAAGCTAAATTATACAAATGCTTCTTTAGGACAGGGCAAATCTCATCAACTGACTAATACTCAATTACAGTGAAGATAAATTTGGGGGGGAAATTAGGCACCTTTTGATCTGTTTATTTTCTCCTCTCTGTAGCTTCTGAAGAAGCTCATGTAAACTTTGGCATTATTCATGGCAACATCCAAATATTTGTATTTGCAACACAAGCACTTACAAACTCCGAAGATAAAACAACCCTTTTCCCTTTCCAAGCACAGATAGTATGTTCAGCAATGAATGAGATGATCCAACCATTAGCAGGAGAAAACAGAATCTATGGCCTCACTACACAGTTCACATTTCTACAGTACATGATGAAAATGCACTAGGGGCACCAAGCTGATTAGAAGTATGGAGCACCTCTCCTATGGGGAAGGGCTGAGAGAACTGGGACTGTTCAGCTGGGAACAGAGATGGCTTAGGGGTGACTTGCAGCCTTCCACCACATGATGGGAGCCTACAAGAAAAATGGAGAGAGATTATTTACAAGGGCCTGGAGTGACAGGACAAGGGAGAACAGCTTCAAACTGACAGAGAGTAGGTTTAGATTGGATATCAGGGGGGTTGGAACCAGATGGCCTTTAAGGTGCCCTCCAACCCAGGCCATGATTCTGATTCCTGAGGGACGAATACTTTTATTAGAGACAAAGAAAGGAAGAGGAAAATGCAAATGCTGAGAATGGCATCTTGGCTCAGTCCCTCCACACAAATCCCTCTTTCTTTACTTTCTAGTGCAAACTGATTTATAAGACCCATTTATGGGAGAAAAACTCAAATGACATAGCACAAATATTTTATATTAAAGACAATTCCAATGAAGCCTGAGCTGCAGAGGACCTGCTAATGGCATTGCTTGCAGACAAGTAGCTAATAAGCTGGTTTCCTCATATGATGCTGCTGTAATGAGAAGAACACTGAGAGCTTAGAGGAATGTAATCCTCTATAAACAGGCTTTAAGTTTCTGCTACAAACAAACAAACGAAAATAGTTTAACGTACAAAGGACAAGCATACTAAAGACCCTCAATTACTACTGTGAATGACATTTTCTGCCACATTAATCATATCTCCCAGGAATAGTTAAAAGGCCCACAGACACTGATGTACATTATAGCTTCCAGCAACACAGATACATTAACCATTTTCTAAATACACTGTTGGTCAAGTTCCAAATAGGCAAATAAAAACTAACTCCTTCCATGAAAATATTCAGTTGAAACACAGGGAAAACATACAGTCAGATCCAGAAGGTTTTGTTGCATGTCTCTACTCTTTCCAGCTCTGTCCTCAAGATTTTTCTCCATGTATGTGCAGAATAAACATACTTATAAAAATATGTAAATTAGAAAGTGTTTATATACATACATATATTGAGAGACCGCACTGTTTTGTTAGTGCAAAGACCAAGTTAAATCTCTGCACTTGCTGTAAGGTGTTCCTTAAAGCACAACAGAATTTGGTTCCCTCGCCCAGCATCTGCTAACTGGGCTTTCTTTTGTTCAAGTATGAAAAGAGAAACCTCTTACATGACATTGTATCCTCTAAGAAAGTAGGTAAAGATATATTTTTATACACACGCAAATGCAAAATGCACCTCAGCTTTGGCTCAGACAAAAATCACCTGTGGAGAGCAAAGGACATGCACAAAGACGGCAGATTTTCAGTCCGGGACTGCTCTGCACAGGCTGCCAAAATCTGACAATTACAGCAGCAGCTTGTACAAAGTGCAACTGGACTGAGAGCAAAAACTTAGTTCAAGGAGGCAAAAGGACACACTGTATGGCAGGAACTTTCAGCCAACCACAGCCTAGCCCAAATAAAACTTTAAGGGGGAAAAGGCTTGAGTGCACTACTTAGGCGCATATACTCTTCTCTCAAAAATTAAATGAAGGATTCTATTTAATCAGAGCTTTATGTAACCTATGTTAATCCTACACACCACACAGAATACCCTCACCATATTTCTATGCTTTCCAGAACAGTAACGAAGCTGTACTACTTCAACAGAAATGCTTTAATAAGTGACTTTTCAATGAATTTCAGTGTTTGATATTAAGGTTCATACACAACATGAGTTCATGCATTCATATAAACCCTCACTAATTCTCAGCCTCATATGTGGCCAAAAAAAAAAAAAAATCTTATTCACTCTCAGCATATACATTTGTCTTCATTCAAGCTAATATTTAAACATTTTGAAATAAGATTTTAAGGAGAAGCTTGAGGAGTTTGGTTTGTATTCTTTTACACTAAATATAAGGAAAACCCACCTCTGACAGTTATTTACAAAAAACCACCCAGAAGTTATAAGCCAAATCATCACCTGCATGGGGAATACTCTTGCAACAAGCAGGAAAACCACCTGCTCAGTTCACAGGGGGCAATTTTAAAATTAGTCTATGAATTGATTTATGAGCACTGTTGCTTGAGTGAAAATGCATGCGAAGAATTGCTTGGTTCCATGTTTCTAGTTGCTACTGATAGCTACTCCTAAATGAGCTTCAGTGACAGGATGATAATCAAGAAAGGATAGCAGCCTTAATACTTACTGAAAACAAAAAGGTGTCAGAAATGTTAAATTACTGGGAATTTTGAGGTGTGCTTTAAACCGCCATCATGATTTCTCATACCCTGCTCAGCATAACAGTGAGCTTCCCAATACTAATAACAGCAGCTCTAAAATAATTAACTACAGCAAAACCAATGAAATCTTCAGTTTCACTTAACTAGACTTAAGTTAAACTTCAGGTTGTATTCACTGGAACTACCAGGAGAAAATCTGCTTCACAAAAATTGCTTTTGATTCTTCCATACTCCAGTAACTGTGATAGTAATTAGCAAAAATATCTCTGCTCCCATTCAAGTCTGTTCACTGATTAGCTACTGGTGGCAGCGGGAGAGGTCTTTCAAAGCACCAGCACACATTTTCCATAAACTACATATAAAATTCAGGAGGATTCCTTCAAGAGCCCACCCATGACAACAGCTAGGCAGTGCCATGGTACCAGCAGCTCACAGTCCCACCTCAACACCAAGAGATCTGCCAGGAGCATGCACAAGCCATGACAGACTAAAGGCAGTGGGCTCAGCCAGAGACAGCGTTATACTGAGAGAAAGGAGGAGGAGGCTGGAGGATGACAGATACACAGCAAACTGTGCGCACATAAATACACACGGACAGAACCACATGGTATGGGCTGGAAGGGGCTTCTGGAGATCCTCTAATCCAGCACCCTGCTAAAGCAGGACACACATACACACACAGGAGGAAAGGCTGGGAGAAAAAGGGTTATTCAGGCTGAGAAAGAGAAGACTTCGAGGTGACCTTATTGCGGCCCTTCAGTACTGAAGGAAGCCTACAGGAAAGATGGAGAGAGACCATTTACAAGGGCCTGGACTGACAGCATAAGGGGGAACAGCTTCAAATTGAGAGTAGATTTAGATTAATATTAGGAAGAAATTCTTTGCTATGAGGGTGGTGAGGCCCTGGCACAGGCTACCCAGAGAAGTTGTGGATGCCCCATCCCTGGAAGTGTTCAAGGCCAGGCTGGATGGGGCCCTGAGCAGCCTGGTCTAGCGAAAGGTGCCCCTACCCAGGACAGGGGGTTGGAACAAAATGAGCTTTAAGGCCCCTTCCAACCCAGATCATTCTACAATTCTATGATATTTTTCCAATCACTCCCAGCTACTTTCTGTTTTGACTTCTGATTTTTTTTCTTCTGTTCAGAGATATTTACCATCATGCATAAATATTACATTTTACAGTGTCTGACAAGGTAGCACCATCAAGACATAAGCTTTCTCCTCAAAGGAAAGACTATTACCTAGGGTATAATTTTACTGTAACCATTATTAAAAATGTTCAATTTTATCTTTCTGGTCAAAAACAACAGTGCTACGAGATCCACATTTTTACACTTTGAGATGTTTTCCTTTGCATCCTAATCACAGTTTAACGCATCACACCAACACAAACTATTCTGGCTCAGGTTTGATGATCTTCACAGTCCTTTCACAGGCCTATCTCTCAAGTGGAAAAGGCAGTCCCACTAGCTCATTCAAATGTTCAGCATATTTATGGGGCTGTTTTTCTCCAAAGAGCCATCATGATAGCCTCACCCTGCTCTGCACAACACAGAAGAGCTCCCAAGGAAACAACAAGCCAGCCCCATTCATCCTCCTCACTCTGCCATTATGATAACAAGAGCAACTATTCTAGGAGCAAACAAACCAACTCTGGAAATTCCAAATGTCCTCAGATCAGCAGGATCCCAGGCTCTGCAATACTTACAAACAATAACACTCACAGGGGCTGTCAGACCACAAGCTGCTTCTGAGGAGTCAGCTGTTCTTCCCAGGCTGCAGCTCCTGCCAGGGCTGGCCAGCCCAGGCTGGTGTTGCCAGATGCCACTCCTCCCTTGGAGCCAAGCACCACTCACCCAAACCTCCAGCAAGCCAGCCCAGGCTCTCAATAAACCATCAGAGAGTCACTCTGCATTCAATGCTTTCCTGCCGACGTAGTGAAAGCCGGGGTGGGACAAGGGAGGGGATAAGACAAAGACTACACCGATTTCCACTGGATTCAGCTGTTGTGGAGCAGCAGCCTTAGAAGAACAAGTTGTTTCTCTGCAATTATTTTAATCCTTCTTTTATGCAGTGAGAGAAACTGATAGGGGGGAAATCCTCCCGCAGTCCTCATCCTACTTAGGCACTACGGCAAAAAACTTAAACCACCAGGAGATGAATTAAAATTCTCAGAGTGACAGAGATGTGGTGCTCCTGGTGTACACTTCTCACAAATAAATATGCACACTCAGACCTGCTCCTGCACAGGCCAAAATGCCATACATACACTGCTCCCCACTCCCTGCTTTAGGTGTGTGCATCCAGAAGGATTTCATTTACTGCAGCTGTTAATGGCACAAAGATCAAAGCTTCCACTTCACCTCAAACAACTCTGCTACATGCCATAGGCAAGTGATACCAGGAAGATTTCACAATTCTTCCACACAAAATTCAATATAGTACAGCAAAGAAATTTTAAATAAAATTTAAATTGCACTTTTTATAGACAGGTCTGTATTACAAAGAGTCCACTGTATTCAACAGAAGGGATATTTTCGGGGAAAGAGCTCAGCTGTCTGTTTTGAATAGGAAGGAAAAAAAACCCAACCAAACGTAACAGAAAGCCTTTCAATAAAGGCTCTTCCGCTTAGTCCAATTAAAAAAAAAATTAGTAACATGATTTCCTACAGAAACAAGCCTTGTGATCACAGAGTGGGCACACACCCAGGCACATCTGCCCTCCTGTCTCTCAAAAGCAACAGCCCCAGCAGCCCAAGGCCACCTCCAGCAGCTTGGCCTGACCTCAGGGATGCCCCCGCTAAAAGCCGCAGCAGCACCCCTGGGCTTCCTGGCACCTTGGCCAGCCACTGTGCCATTCCTGATCACACTGCCTGCTCTTGCCCGCGTCTTGGGCCAGAAAAAGTTAGAGGAGACAATGCAGAGGACTCGGGAAGAAGAACACGGGGGAGCACCTCCACTCCACGGCAGTGAGGTCTGCAGAGGTGAGCTCATCCCACAGCCTCCGTTGGTCACCCCCTCCCCAACTGCTGGTGCATTAGAAGACAAAATTACATCACCAAAGCCACACGCCACTATTTGCAGCATTCAGTAAAATGATTTGATAGCTTATCCTGTCCCCCATTACTCATTAAAAAGAAATCATGTGAAGAGACACATGTTGTTAGCGTGGGAAGGGGAGCGTAGGCAGGGACAGACAAGGCACAACTCTGCAGAATGAGCCCACACATGACATTAAGCCATGTAAAATCCAGGGCACAATTTAACAGGTTGCCTGGAAGGTGACAGGCTGCTGCCAGCAGCTCCAGCTTCTCGGGCGAGACAGCCTTTCCTGGGTCAAGCGCCAGGAAGGCGCCAGCACGTGCTGTGTCCCTGCGGAAAGGCCATTGCCACACCACAGACTGTGAAGGGCAGCCAGCAGCTTCCACTTGCATTGGGTAATAATAACCTCCATGGAAACAGGTGATACTGGAATGGAAATGAACCTCAAACACAACAGAGACACTACAGGATTCAAAGATGTGGTGAGATCTGTCCTGGGGATCAGCTTGTAATTTCACTACTTTACAATTAAAGAAATAGTAAATTCAGCATTGCACTCCACAGAGGGCAACTGAAATTTTCTAGACCATTTTCTTTCAAGGAGAAAGAAAAAGAAGATGTTTAAAATTTTTCCATTTTTTTTTAAATGGACTTTGAATTACCTTATATTAGAACACACACTTGTCTCACCTCCCAGAGAAAGCCGAATGTGTTATATTCTAATACGTTCAGACATGGTCTCAAGCAATTTACAACAACTTTGGTTCATAAGCACTATTTGCTATCATTTAGCCCTGCCAGCCTTCCCTGTCTCAGTGATGTCGTAACAGTACCACCAAGAATGACTTTCTGCCATCACCACATACCTACCTGAAACTTAGCAAGCTGACTTGAATAAAAGGGGTATGAAATACTCCTCTAACGAGATCACATTTTTGGAAAATTAATTGAAACAAAAAATTTAAATTCTGTGCTGCCTTCCTAGCAGCAGCATTATGCCAACACAGTCCCCATCAAACGACAGAGATAAAAAAGTCTGATAGCAAAATCTTCAACTCTTTTCTACTCAGTTAGGTCACAAAGCCCTCAGTTATACCTTCCCTGGCCTCTAACAATTCAGCAGAGCCTGTGCACTGCACACACCTTACACTCAGCACTAGCAATAGGAGGCACATTTACCAGTCATCTTTAAATCAGCCCCAGTAAAAGCTTCAAGGCAACACACCAACTTAGCAAGAGCTGGAACTGGTGATGATGGGGAAATCTCTTGGTCTTTGCCATTAATAAATCCAGAGGTTACCCAGTAGACCAACAGACTGTACCCAAAAAGGCAGCCCAAGCAGCTTCAGGCGAAGGGACAACTGTGGTCCAGACAGGGCTGTCACAGAGACGTTCTGTGGCTTTCAGCACCAAGTCCCATAAAATACGTGCAAGACTAGACAGAACTTTTAGAAGTTGCCAGTAAGATGCTGGTTGTTTTTTATTTTCCAAACAAGTAACAGAATACAAACAGAGAAGACTTAATTCTAGTACCCCATTAAAAAGAAAAGTTATAAGCTTGGATGCCAGAATTAAGAAAAAACCTACCAACTAAGTTACCAACTACTACCACCAAATAATTAAAAGGTTCTAAAGCAAGAAAACTACACAGTTGTGGGAAAGTCTCTAAACAAAAAACACATGGTCCTCAAACTGCTGGGACATTACATAAGAGATACAAGCAGAATTTGAAGAAAAGTTAACAAATGGGAAAACAGGTAATCACAAGAAGGGAAACCACTGTGCAAGCTGTCTATAAAGCTATTTAGCTTTAAAAAAAATCGTATTTACAAGCTTAGAAACATTCTCATATGTTTTCCCATGGTTCTACAGCAAAACAAAGCAAAAGTTAAAATCTGCAAAGTATAGCAACACTTTTTCAGACATAACCTAAGATATCTGGGACACAATACAGTATTCAGTCCTCTAACCAGGCCATTTATACCTATGCACTGGAAAGTGTTAGGGGGGAGAAAAAAAAAGTACTCTTCCAACAGCTGCAGTCCCAGGAGAAATTTCTTCTCCAGAGTAACTAACTTTCAAAAGAAAAAAATGAAACAAAAAACAAAAGGAAAGTGGAGTAGGAGTCTGTTCCTGCAATCTTCTCTTCTGAAAAGAATGAGGAACGTCATGTGCCAATGCACACCTAGCCTTTTCCAGATGCTTACTTTAAAGCACTCTCAAAGCACACACCTGAAGGTAAATGAATACTATTTTCAATTTTCATGTGACAGTCTCCTTTTTTTTTCTGGCATTTCTAGTAAAAACACAGCTAAATTCAACATCTCAAAATGGCTTTATGTTTTAATTGAAATTCGACTGAAAATCAGAAAGTGTCATTTTTGGTTTGAGAACAGGAATAGAAATTTCAAGCACAGGTATCTGATTTTCCTTGGAGCCATACAGCTGCGAGAAGGACAGTTATCACATAAACCATGTGTGACCTCAAGTAAAACGACATTTACTATCCAACAAAAGTCAAAGCTGGAATGAAATACAGCTACAAAATTCACAATCCAAAAGTTTTACACCTCAGACTCAGACCCAAATGTCAAGTGAACATCCTTTTCTAAAGGGAGCCCTCTGAATTTCAAGGTAAAACACCAATGACATGATGACAATTGGTAGGAAGAAGCCACAGAGGGATATAATGCCATTATATCACATGCATTCATTTCCACAAATTCTGTGTATGGTAAGGTACAAGGGTCAATTAGATTTAAAGAGCTGCAGATTATGCCTTGAAAACACTAATGCCTCTCTGACAAGCTTTTATTAAATACATTGTTCTGTCTACCTCTGCTTACTGTAAATCTGAAAATATGCTTTCACCTGATGGCTAAAAAAGCTTTACTCAAGGATATTTTAAGCACGATCTGAATTTTCTTGGCACTGAAACTTTGATAAGCTTGACTGTTGCCAATTAGTTGATAACAGAAACATATTAAAAGAAATGCTGTGCAGAGTGCAATTTTTTTCAGCAAGAATCCACCAGCTAAAATAATTCAGAAACCAGCTACAAACAAAAGCATCAAGTCAAAGCTGTGCATCTCAGGAAAAAACCTGTTAGAATCTGCATATCAATATTTCTGCCATTAAAAAAAAGTATTTTACATACACAAATCTGTGCCAGGCGATGTTTTCAAAGTTAACCTAGCTGGACTCCAGCCTTCAAGCTGTTCCACATCACATGTCCTTTGGATTCCACTTCTCCAACACCCTTAGAAGGAGAGGTACTTTCAAACTGTGGACACTCAGTGGTGCTACCGCTCACAACAGTGCTGTTCCTGTTAAAGTCCCATCACCAGGTAACACCAGATTTCAGGGAAACTCTTATGCTGATAGCTTTCAACATGCTCCGCAATTTCATCCTTTATGGCAAAGAAAAGCTAATGACATTTACAAAACAATGAAAACTATGAAACCCAACTGAAAAAAAACCCCAAAAACTAGTGCCTTCTTAAATTGCAAGAGTCTGGTCTGAATAGATTAAATATTTTCATTGTGATTTTCAAATGCCTGGAATGAATGATGTTACTAAATACATGGGAAAACCATTCGGTAATTAAACAGACAAGAACTCAGCCTGCACCAATGACTGAAGTCATCACAGCATCCAGCTCATGACATTTTGGGTCAATCTGTCCTTTACACCGTCTCAGGACCCAGTTCTTCCTTCAAAGCAACTTCAACATTTTGAGGAAATGTTGCTTAACATTTCTTTCATGGTAAATCCCAAACCCACAGATTCTGCACCACATTCACCAGGAAAACTACTGTGTGATTCAGTATGCTAAAACCACCCCACTACCAGAAGATAGAGCCCTGTGAGTGTCAGGAGTCAGCACACCCCCACAGCCCCTTCAGAACACAGACTGGTGTACTTGCCTCAAATACTGAGGCAGGGAGGTATAACCCTCCGTAGCCAAGAAACGCTTTATCCACTTCTAAAAAATGGGGTGGTAACAGGTATGGACAGGATCACTCAGAAAGAAGTTCCATGAAAATTTTCCACTAATGGTCTGCAGAGCTTAGTCAACTGCAAGTTTTGAAGTCCTATAAAAATCTAGCAATACAATGAGAGAGAGCAAATTGCAATGCTGGAAGAAAGCAACATTTTAGATGGTGATTGTACTCAACCACAGTACACATCACAGCTGCTCCCGATTTTACCTGCCAGTTTGGCTGAGGTGTGCAGGCACAATACAGCTTATGATAACATCTATATTCAGAACACTATTAATGTACGCTAACGTGGAAAAATCTGACATGTGCTGTTCAGAACACACTGTGTTGCCAAATTAAGAGTTACAAGAGTTCACAAAAAACCAGCAAGAGATGGCATTTGCCAGCCTGAGGAAACAGGAAAGAGTATTTCCTTGTGCTTGGCACAAAGCCTGAGTTTGTACCTTTACTTGGCACAAAGCCTGGGTTTGTACTATCATGCAAGGTATGCTCTGCAGGAAGGCATCTCACCACCTCACCTTCAGCCCCACAGCTCTAGATTGCTTTGCCACAGTATTCTCATTTTTAAATAATAAAAAAGATGAGTTTATAGAAAACTTTGAATTTTCACAGTTTTGCATGCAACTAACTACTGCAGTTCAGAGTACCAGCTTTTCTCTATTAATTATGCCTGACCACCTGTTAACCAGAACATTGGCCATATCACAGTCCCAAAGGGCATGGAGGGAGCTTTCACCCCATGTATCACACATGCAGCTCCCTGGCAGAAGTCACACATGAGCACCATTAATTTCACTGAACTACTGAAACTGAACCCGCTCTCACTCCAGCCTAACAATTTCCACTCTTGGCAGATGTTGACTTCTTTAACAGCACCCCAACTAATAAAAGTGTAATAATCAGCTAACAGAAGCCAGCTCTATTTCATAATGTGAAAAAAAAAGACTGAACTCTACCCTCAATTCATAAAATCCTTTTGAAATACATTGTCACAACAGCCTCTCCTGCATTACTCACTTAATACTCTAACTTGTGATTTGAATCGTGATGCTACACTGCTACGCCAGGCACAAGTCAACAGGCTCCTGATGAGAAGCTGAATTCCCTCAATTTAAAGGCGTCTCTCTGTTGACTAAAGACCATCACATTAGTAACTTAGTCACTGAGGTTTGATGGAGAAGTTGAACAAAGCCTGCTAAAAAAAAGCCACAAAGTAACAAACAAACGAAAAACAACTATACAAAGTAAAACCAACACAGGCACACAACCCTTCATTATGACTCAATGTAACCTTCACCCACTTTAAAATAATCACAGTGGTTATCACAAGAGAACTAGAAAGTGAAAGCACTCAGGATACTTTCGTTTCCTAGAAAACCTGGTCTCACACCTCTGACTTTTCTACTCAGAGAAAGTAGGAAAGACTTTTCTCTCTCAGTCAGCAACACATGCACAAACACACACATACATGCATCCCCCTCAGACTTTTAAGCGCTCTGTTCCTTAATAAGTACAGAAAATGAATTTTAAAAAAAACCCAAACACAACCAACTAAACAAAGCCAAAAATTCAGGCCTTTAAAGGAATTTATTCCTACATGAGAACATGTAAGGGAAGACACAGATCTTAAGCTTTTTGTTTACTTTTTATGCTAAGGAATACCAGGAATGTCACATTTGACTCTTAGCTTTTGCCAGATGACCAGCTGGGAAATGCAAATCGGTATCTTCACTACAGAAAGTGAAGTGCAATATTATTTTAATGTATCTTTAGGCACTCTGGGCACCTCAATAATCCCCCCATCACTGGCACTGCCAGCAATGACTGCAAGGGGGTGACTGATGCAGCTCCCCAGACAACTCCTGGCATAGGTGAGGGTCACAGACTTCCCTGTTGGTTCTGTAAAGATCTTGGCCCAGCCTGGAAAGGCATCCTCCAAGTCGAGTTACCAACCTGGCCACTTGGTCCCCAGCACTCAGGACATCCCACAGCATTCACATCCCCTCCCATTCCCTCAACCTCAGCATTCACATCGCTGGAGCTAAGGAGCCAGCTTCTCATGCACTGAAAAACTGGGCTGTCAACTCTTGGCTGCGTTCTTCAGCAAGGAAAAAGACAAAATTTATCCAGAAACAGAAATTCCATCTTTTTTTCTACCTTTTATTCCACTTCGGTTACCCACACCCATGAACACCAGCTGAACAGCCACAACATATACTCTCAGGCACAAGAGTGTAAGAAAAGCAACTGTTCAATTATCCTTCCACTTATCTTTATGAAGCACTTTTTAAAATGTAAAATACTTTTCTATTTTAAGACATGGGTAATTTGCTTTTTTGACCTTTTCATAGAAGCTCATGGGTTTTATCATCTTTTGTAGCTGTGAATACAGGGTTATCCTAAAAGTACTAGGGGGGGGCAGGGGAGGTAGAGAATACAGGATGTATGTTAAGGATTTACTAAAGATATTTTAAAATAATATTACAAAAGGTTACCAGGAAAGTCTAGAAACTTCATACTTTCATATTCTGAAGCAGTATTTTTCTTTCAAGGTGTGGAGCAAATGTATTTAAAGATATTATTTCAGACAAATTCTAATGATAGCACTACACTTGTAAACTCCCGCAACCACAATCAAAACTATTACTAAATTTCTGTGAATGGTTTTCTGAAAATGAAAAGTTTTCTTTTAAACTGCTGTTAAAGGTTTCGTAAAGGTGCTGATTCATATCATATTATACCAGTAAACACAAACTTCATATATCAGCAGGCTTGCATAGATACCAAACAAAAGAAAAAAAAGGAAAAAAAAAGATAAAAACACACAAGAAACACAAAAAAACATACAAACATACAAACATACAAAACATACAAAAGCTAAACACACACACCTACACCCACTCCCACCAAAATCCATCAGAACAGTTACAAAACCAGAAAGCATTCAGCAGACCAGTTTGACAAGGGCTTTTCAAAATTACTTTGAATCACTGGCCTTTGCACCTTGCTCTAGCTTTCAGAAATACCAACAGGAATCTGTGTCAAAGGTGTAACTATGAGTAATATAAACTTTTTTTTTTAATACAGAACAAGATGTGTATATTTAAAAGCGTAACTCCACAGTACTTCAAGTAATGTTTGTAAATTACTTAGTAGTTGGTACAAACACTTTCAGTAAACCAGTGCTGTTATTCTGCTCGTCCTGGCCAAAGAGGTACTAAAGCTCTGGGTACACCACTGGCAGCTATAACCACCCATATTCAAGCCCTCCATGCCCAGAGCTTGCCTATCACACAGTTCAAACACAGGCAGCTCCCCATTCATGGGGAGATGCAAAACCCATCCTCATTTCACGACCCAGGGGACATTTTTCAGGTGCAGGGTGACACCTGCACGCTGGTCACAGGCAAGAGCAGCTCTGGCCTCGTGATGAGAGAGGGAGCCTGCAGCCTCTTGGATCCACCAGGCAACCCTGAACTCAACTATGAAAATACAGAGATTTCAAAGGTTTGGATTTTAAATCCTTGGAAGGTTGCCACCTATTAAGACAAGGAAAAAAAAAAGTACACAGCTCCCAAGATACCTTCCTTGTGTACCAAGTGCTCAGTAGATACTTTGCAATCACTTCCTGCCATTCAGGACTGCATCGTGTCAATTGGTGGAGACAGATGACTCTACCATCCTCTGCATGAAGTGGCTATTGCTTGCAGGAAAGTAAAGTAGTCAGTGCCACATTATTAGCTAAATCTTTAAGTAATAAATACATCAAAATCATGGGATGAGCAGAGCAGAAGCACACATGAGTTAGCATAATTTTCACCTTTTTACCCCAAAAAAGAAGAATTTAGTATCAGACCTTGCTCTAAGCCAGGCATTATTTCAAGTGGTAAATATCCTTAAAAGTTTGTGCTTCTTTTAGAAAAAGAAAAATGAGCTGAGCTGACACACCTAACTTTATTCTACTATTCCTGAGATTACACTGCCAATGCACTGCTGAATCACAGCTCTGAAATAACAGTGGGTGTGGGAAACCAAAGGACAGATAAAACAGCCTTTAAATCCGTGTATCAACCAAATGTCAGCCTCTCTCCAGAAGCAGTAGAACTTGATAACACACATTGCTGAGAGGCCAGCTAAGTGCCACCCATTAAAATGCAGCTTCTTCTATCTGCTGTTCTGAGATGACCACCACAGTAATTAACAGAGCTGAGACAATGCTGAAACACGTTTGACATCCCCTATCATAACTTCCAGTTATCAGAAAAATCACCATTCCCCCAGCCCCTGAACTGGCTGTGTAAGGGACACCAGCCGAGGCAAGGGTCTGCACAGCACGAGGGGCAGCCTGGGAAGATCTTCCTCCAGGAGGAAAATTGATGTATGCAGGCACCAGCCATGTAGGGCTGCCGGGAGTACGGGGAATTCTGTAACACACGTGCCTTAGCTCCTCAGCAGCAAAATGCCTGATAAAAAAATAAAAGGATTGTACGGGATAGAAATACAGATCTGGCAAAATAAGAAACTGCTTTTTTTTTAAACTTCTCACATTGTTTACCTTTTTTACATGCTTTATGGTCTTACTCTGAACACTACCTATAGCCACCAGACACCGAACAATGTCAGAGAAGCACACAAGGGCCATGACCAACAAGAATAATATGATTAATTATTTGCTTCAGGACATAAATTACAAGTTTTAACTAAGGGTCAAGATGACCAGTAGAGATGAAAGGAAAAACTGCTTTTGACCTGATGCAGCTGCTTTAACAACACAATAAACTAAAGATAGCTTCAGCGGGAAACAGGCTGTTTGTAGTTAGAGCATTTATTAATACAAACCTACATCTACAAGTGCTGCTGAAGTTTGACACACACTTCCTGTATGACAGTAAGAAAACATCTGATGAACAATGTTGGGAACCACAGTTCCCAATAAGGTATGCTGATGACTCAGGCATCCCTTGTAAACCCAATATATTTCTGCTTATATGTGGTTTCTTCATACTAATAGAAAACAATTGTAACAAACTTTGAGGTCTCTAGAACAAACTCTCTTATTTGTGGAAATTGGGATTTTCCTCTTTCAAGGGAAGACAATGAGTTAGTGCTACAGTAGCCTCTCCACCTTTCATCCATGCATCAGCCCACTGCACCTTCACCATTTTCCTTCTTACATGCAAATACCTGATCAATGTTAAAGTCTGTCATCCAATTAGCTAGTCATTGTCTCCTAAGCAATGAGATACTCACTTCGGAATCAAATAAAGATTTTTAAAAAGTACTCTCAAGATGTGCCTTTCCCTCATTCCCTAAATGCATGCAGTTAGGGATAAAACAGGTAACAAGCAATTTCAGATAATAAAATAATCAGATGATTCAACAGAAATTAAGGAAAAAAAAAACTTGCGTGGAAAAAACCTTGATACTTTATTCAGTTTCTCCAGACACTTAGAAAAGTGACTATCACCCACAGATGCTGATTACAACTTCAGAATTATTGCTAGCTTTATTTTTTACTGCAGCATGGATTACCTGGCATATACCACAATCAATCTTCAACCTCCTTTTGGGCTTATCCTCGATTTGAAGCTCAAGTAACCCTGAACTACTGACCCACAAGCAGTAGCTTAGCTGAAAACTAAGGTTTCTTCAAGTTTAGCTGAAAACTAACATTTCTCCTTCAGAATTATTGTCAGAAAGTACAGAAAGGCAGCACTGATCAGGGTCCACAAGGCACTATGTAAGAGAGTATCTGATGCGATAATTACAATATACTAGGCAAACCACCGACAAGAGGTTTTGTGAAAGATAAACTTGCTCGCGAAAGTTGTCAGATGCACAGCAGCAACATCAGTTTTCAAACACAGCAGCCACATGCAGCAGCAAACCTGCTACATGAACCTGTGAGCACATCCCACATGAAAACACTGACAGAGGAACAAAATCAATCCGTTCAGCCTTTGCCTTCTGGCTGAAGCAGCCAAAATCACTGCTAACTACTTGCAGCTAGGAGAGCAGTCCTCGGCCAGACACGCCCTCCCTCCAAAAATGCTTCTTAAATGCAAGTTGTACCACTTTAACCAATTATACCTTAATCAGCACATTCCCACTGTCCACTGTTACGGCTGCAGCCATTTAACTTCCACACCGACTATACCAAAGCACATATACCTTTATCTTCTTATCAAGGCAGCACATGCCATTAAAAAATTAATAAAAATCAGGGAAGAGGCAACAGTCATACTAATAACCAGAAGAGTTACGCTAACCTACAAGTTACCTTTAAAACACATTATTTTAAAAGCCCAGGAATTTAATTTTAGACATTTCTCTTGACAGTTCAGCTCATGCGAGGGAAAGCTTTAGAACGTATGGGTTTTCGCTTCTTTTGACAGAGAAACATCCTCCGTCGAGTCCTGGCGCACAGTAGGATATTGGTAAGCGCCGTCATTCCCCTAACCCCATTCCATGATGCACGTTAACACGAGTCCCTAAACCTGGCACTTTTTCACTCCAGCAGGAGCGCGTCACTCGCTGGAAATAGCGTTCACCTTTGGCAGGCGCGGATGCCGGCGCTGCAGGGTCACGCCGGGCATGTGCAGCATCTCCCCCAGGGCCCACGGGGGGCTCGGCACGGACCCCGAGCCCCTCCTGCCC